>JANJGN010001803.1:0-106751 GCA_026770705.1 Isurus oxyrinchus | reverse complement strand
GAGAGAGACAGTTACAGAGAGAGACAGTTACAGAGAGAGACAGTTACAGAGAGAGAGACAGTTACAGAGAGAGAGACAGTTACAGAGAGAGAGACAGTTACAGAGAGAGACAGTTACAGAGAGAGAGACAGTTACAGAGAGAGAGACAGTTACAGAGAGAGACAGTTACAGAGAGAGAGACAGTTACAGAGAGAGACAGTTACAGAGAGAGACACAGTTACAGAGAGAGACAGTTACAGAGAGAGAGACAGTTACAGAGAGAGACAGTTACAGAGAGTGACAGTTACAGAGAGAGAGACAGTTACAGAGAGAGAGACAGTTACAAGAGAGAGAGACAGTTACAGAGAGAGACAGTTACAGAGAGAGAGACAGTTACAGAGAGAGAGAGACAGTTACAGAGAGAGACAGTTACAGAGAGAGAGACAGTTACAGAGAGAGAGACAGTTACAGAGAGAGAGACAGTTACAGAGAGAGAGAGACAGTTACAGAGAGAGACAGTTACAGAGAGAGACAGTTACAGAGAGACAGTTACAGAGAGAGAGACAGTTACAGAGAGAGACAGTTACAGAGAGAGACAGTTACAGAGAGAGACAGTTACAGAGAGAGAGACAGTTACAGAGAGAGACAGTTACAGAGAGAGAGACAGTTACAGAGAGAGACAGTTACAGAGAGAGAGACAGTTACAGAGAGAGACAGTTACAGAGAGAGAGACAGTTACAGAGAGAGACAGTTACAGAGAGAGAGACAGTTACAGAGAGAGACAGTTACAGAGAGAGACAGTTACAGAGAGAGACAGTTACAGAGAGACAGTTACAGAGAGAGAGACAGTTACAGAGAGAGACAGTTACAGAGAGAGAGACAGTTACAGAGAGAGAGACAGTTACAGAGAGAGACAGTTACAGAGAGAGAGACAGTTACAGAGAGAGAGACAGTTACAGAGAGAGACAGTTACAGAGAGAGACAGTTACAGAGAGAGAGACAGTTACAGAGAGAGACAGTTACAGAGAGAGACAGTTACAGAGAGAGAGACAGTTACAGAGAGAGACAGTTACAGAGAGAGAGAAACAGTTACAGAGAGAGACAGTTACAGAGAGAGAGACAGTTACAGAGAGAGACAGTTACAGAGAGAGAGAAACAGTTACAGAGAGAGAGACAGTTACAGAGAGAGACAGTTACAGAGGGAGACAGTTACAGAGAGAGACAGTTACAGAGAGAGAGACAGTTACAGAGAGAGACTGTTACAGAGAGAGACAGTTACAGAGAGAGACAGTTACAGAGAGACAGAGACAGTTACAGAGAGAGACAGTTACAGAGAGAGAGACAGTTACAGAGAGAGACAGTTACAGAGAGAGAGAGACAGTTACAGAGAGAGAGACAGTTACGGAGAGAGACAGTTACAGAGAGAGTGACAGTTACAGAGAGAGACAGTTACAGAGAGAGACAGTTACAGAGAGAGAGACAGTTACAGAGAGAGAGACAGTTACAGAGAGAGACAGTTACAGAGAGAGAGACAGTTACAGAGAGAGACAGTTACAGAGAGAGAGACAGTTACAGAGAGAGACAGTTACAGAGAGAGAGACAGTTACAGAGAGAGACAGTTACAGAGAGAGAGACAGTTACAGAGAGAGATAGTTACAGAGAGACACAGTTACAGAGAGAGACAGTTACGGAGAGAGACAGTTACAGAGAGAGAGAGACAGTTACAGAGAGATAGACAGTTACAGAGAGAGACAGTTACAGAGAGAGACAGTTACAGAGAGAGAGACAGTTACAGAGAGACAGTTACAGAGTGAGAGACAGTAACAGAGAGAGAGACAGTTACAGAGAGAGACAGTTACAGAGAGAGACAGTTACAGAGAGAGACAGTTACAGAGAGAGAGACAGTTACAGAGAGAGAGACAGTTACAGAGAGAGACAGTTACAGAGAGAGACAGTTACAGAGAGAGACAGTTACAGAGAGAGACAGTTACAGAGATAGAGACAGTTACAGAGAGAGAGACAGTTACAGAGAGAGACAGTTACAGAGGGAGACAGTAACAGAGAGAGAGACAGTTACAGAGAGAGAGACAGTTACAGAGAGAGACAGTTACAGAGAGAGACAGTTACAGAGAGAGACAGTTACAGAGAGAGACAGTTACAGAGAGAGAGACCGTTACAGAGAGAGACAGTTACAGAGAGAGACAGTTACAGAGAGAGAGAGACAGTTACAGAGAGAGACAGTTACAGAGAGAGACAGTTACAGAGAGAGAGACAGTTACAGAGAGAGACAGTTACAGAGAGAGAGACAGTTACAGAGAGAGACAGTTACAGAGAGAGACAGTTACAGAGAGAGACAGTTACAGAGAGAGACAGTTACAGAGAGAGACAGTTACAGAGAGAGACAGTTACAGAGAGAGAGAGTTACAGAGAGAGACAGTTACAGAGAGAGAGAGACAGTTACAGAGAGACAGTTACAGAGAGAGACAGTTACAGAGAGAGAGACAGTTACAGAGAGAGACAGTTACAGAGAGAGACAGTTACAGAGAGAGAGACAGTTACAGAGAGAGATAATTACAGAGAGAGAGACAGTTACAGAGAGACAGTTACAGAGTGAGACAGTAACAGAGAGAGAGACAGTTACAGAGAGAGAGACAGTTACAGAGAGAGACAGTTACAGAGAGAGAGACAGTTACAGAGAGAGACAGTAACAGAGAGAGAGACAGTTACAGAGAGACAGTTACAGAGAGAGACAGTTACAGAGAGAGAGACAGTTACAGAGAGAGACAGTTACAGAGAGAGACAGTAACAGAGAGAGAGACAGTTACAGAGAGAGAGACAGTTACAGAGAGAGAGACAGTTACAGAGAGAGACAGTTACAGAGAGAGACAGTTACAGAGAGAGAGACAGTTACAGAGAGACAGTTACAGAGTGCGACAGTTACAGAGAGAGAGACAGTTACAGAGAGAGACAGTTACAGAGAAAGAGACAGTTACAGAGAGAGAGACAGTTACAGAGAGAGAGTTACAGAGAGAGACAGTTACAGAGAGAGAGACAGTTACAGAGAGAGACAGTTACAGAGAGAGACAGTTACAGAGAGAGAGAGACAGTTACAGAGAGAGACAGTTACAGAGAGAGACAGTTACAGAGAGAGACAGTTACAGAGAGAGAGAGACAGTTACAGCGAGAGAGACAGTTACAGAGAGAGACAGTTACAGAGAGAGAGAGACGGTTACAGAGAGAGAGACAGTTACAGAGAGAGACAGTTACAGAGAGAGACAGTTACAGAGAGAAACAGTTACAGAGAGAGAGACAGTTACAGAGAGAGACAGTTACAGAGAGAGAGACAGTTACAGAGAGAGACAGTTACAGAGAGAGACAGTTACAGAGAGAGAGACAGTTACAGAGAGAGACAGTTACAGAGAGAGACAGTTACAGAGAGAGACAGTTACAGAGAGAGAGACAGTTACAGAGAGAGACAGTTACAGAGAGAGACAGTTACAGAGAGAGACAGTTACAGAGAGAGACAGTTACAGAGAGAGACAGTTACAGAGAGAGAGACAGTTACAGAGAGACAGTTACAGAGAGAGAGAGACAGTTACAGAGAGAGAGACAGTTACAGAGAGAGACAGTTACAGAGAGAGACAGTTACAGAGAGAGAGACAGTTACAGAGAGAGAGACAGTTACAGAGAGAGAGACAGTTACAGAGAGAGACAGTTACAGAGAGAGACAGTTACAGAGAGAGACAGTTACAGAGAGAGAGACAGTTACAGAGAGACAGTTACAGAGAGAGAGAGACAGTTACAGAGAGAGAGACAGTTACAGAGAGAGACAGTTACAGAGAGAGACAGTTACAGAGAGAGAGACAGTTACAGAGAGAGAGACAGTTACAGAGAGAGACAGTTACAGAGAGAGAGACAGTTACAGAGAGAGAGACAGTAACAGATAGAGAGAGACAGTTACAGAGAGAGACAGTTACAGAGAGAGAGACAGTTACAGAGAGAGAGACAGTTACAGAGAGAGAGAGACAGTTACAGAGAGAGAGACAGTTACAGAGAGAGAGACAGTTACAGAGAGAGAAACAGTTACAGAGAGAGAGACAGTTACAGAGAGAGAGACAGTTACAGAGAGAGAGACAGTTACAGAGAGAGACAGTTACAGAGAGAGAGACATTTACAGAGAGAGAGACAGTTACAGAGAGAGACAGTTACAGAGAGAGAGACAGTTACAGAGAGAGACAGTTACAGAGAGAGACAGTTACAGAGAGAGACAGTTACAGAGAGAGAGACAGTTACAGAGAGAGACAGTTACAGAGAGAGACAGTTACAGAGAGAGAGACAGTTACAGAGAGAGAGACAGTTACAGAGAGAGAGACAGTTACAGAGAGAGACAGTTACAGAGAGAGACAGTTACAGAGAGAGACAGTTACAGAGAGAGACAGTTACAGAGAGAGACAGTTACAGAGAGAGACAGTTACAGAGAGAGAGACAGTTACAGAGAGAGAGACAGTTACAGAGAGAGAGACAGTTACAGAGAGAGAGACAGTTACAGAGAGAGAGACAGTTACAGAGAGAGACAGTTACAGAGAGAGACAGTTACAGAGAGAGACAGTTACAGAGAGAGACAGTTACAGAGAGAGACTGTTACAGAGAGAGAGACAGTTACAGAGAGAGAGACAGTTACAGAGAGAGACAGTTACAGAGAGAGACAGTTACAGAGAGAGAGACAGTTACAGAGAGAGACAGTTACAGAGAGAGAGACAGTTACAGAGAGAGAGACAGTTACAGAGAGAGAGACAGTTACAGAGAGAGAGACAGTTACAGAGAGAGAGACAGTTACAGAGAGAGAGACAGTTACAGAGAGAAACAGTTACAGAGAGAGAGACAGTTACTGAGAGAGACAGTTACAGAGAGAGACAGTTACAGAGAGAGACAGTTACAGAGAGAGAGACATTTACAGAGAGAGACAGTTACAGAGAGAGACAGTTACAGAGAGAGACAGTTACAGAGAGATAGACAGTTACAGAGAGAGAGACAGTTACAGAGAGAGACAGTTACAGAGAGAGACAGTTACAGAGAGAGACAGTTACAGAGAGAGACAGTTACAGAGAGAGAGACAGTTACAGAGAGAGAGACAGTTACAGAGAGAGACAGTTACAGAGAGAGACAGTTACAGAGAGAGACAGTTACAGAGAGAGAGAGACAGTTACAGAGAGAGACAGTTACAGAGAGAGACAGTTACAGAGAGAGAGACAGTGACAGAGAGAGAGACAGTTACAGAGAGAGAGAGACAGTTACAGAGAGAGACAGTTACAGAGAGAGAGACAGTTACAGAGAGAGACAGTTACAGAGAGAGAGAGACAGTTACAGAGAGAGACAGTTACAGAGAGAGACAGTTACAGAGAGAGAGAGACAGTTACAGAGAGAGAGACAGTTACAGAGAGAGAGACAGTTACAGAGAGAGACAGTTACAGAGAGAGACAGTTACAGAGAGAGACAGTTACAGAGAGAGACAGTTACAGAGAGAGACAGTTACAGAGAGAGACAGTTACAGAGAGAGACAGTTACAGAGAGAGACATTTACAGAGAGAGAGACAGTTACAGAGAGAGACAGTTACAGAGAGAGACAGTTACAGAGAGAGACAGTTACAGAGAGAGACAGTTACAGAGAGAGAGACAGTTACAGAGAGAGAGACAATTACAGAGAGAGACAGTTACAGAGAGAGAGACAGTTACAGAGAGAGACTGTTACAGAGAGAGAGACAGTTACAGAGAGAGACAGTTACAGAGAGAGAGACAGTTACAGAGAGAGACAGTTACAGAGAGAGACAGTTACAGAGAGACAGACAGTTACAGAGAGAGAGACAGTTACAGAGAGAGACAGTTACAGAGAGAGAGACAGTTACAGAGAGAGACAGTTACAGAGAGAGAGACAGTTACAGAGAGAGACAGTTACAGAGAGACAGTTACAGAGAGAGACAGTTACAGAGAGAGACAGTTACAGAGAGAGACAGTTACAGAGAGAGAGAGACAGTTACAGAGAGAGACAGTTACAGAGAGAGAGACAGTTACAGAGAGAGAGAGACAGTTACAGAGAGAGACAGTTACAGAGAGAGACAGTTACAGAGAGAGACAGTAACAGAGAGACAGTTACAGACAGAGACAGTTACAGAGAGAGACAGTTACAGAGAGAGAGACAGTTACAGAGAGAGAGAGACAGTTACAGAGAGAGACAGTTACAGAGAGAGACAGTTACAGAGAGAGACAGTTACAGAGACAGAGACAGTTACAGAGAGAGACAGTTACAGAGAGAGACAGTTACAGAGAGACAGTTACAGAGAGAGACAGTTACAGAGAGAGACAGTTACAGAGAGAGACAGTTACAGAGAGAGAGACAGTTACAGAGAGAGACAGTAACAGAGAGAGAGAGACAGTTACAGAGAGAGAGACAGTTACAGAGAGAGAGACAGTTACAGAGAGAGACAGTTACAGAGAGAGACAGTTACAGAGAGAGACAGTTACAGAGAGAGAGACAGTTACAGAGAGAGACAGTTACAGAGAGAGACAGTTACAGAGAGAGAGACAGTTACAGAGAGAGAGACAGTTACAGAGAGAGAGAGACAGTTACAGAGAGAGAGACAGTTACAGAGAGAGACAGTTACAGAGAGAGACAGGTACAGAGAGAGACAGTTACAGAGAGAGAGAGAGACAGTTACAGAGAGAGACAGTTACAGACAGAGACAGTTACAGAGAGAGACAGTTACAGAGAGAGAGACAGTTACAGAGAGAGACAGTTACAGAGAGAGAGACAGTTACAGAGAGAGACAGTTACAGAGAGAGACAGTTACAGAGAGAGAGACAGTTACAGAGAGAGACAGTTACAGAGAGAGACAGTTACAGAGAGAGAGACAGTTACAGAGAAGAACAGTTACAGAGAGAGACAGTTACAGAGAGAGACAGGTACAGAGAGAGAGAGTTACAGAGAGAGACAGTTACAGAGAGAGAGAGAGACAGTTACAGAGAGAGACAGTTACAGAGAGAGACAGGTACAGAGAGAGACAGTTACAGAGAGAGACAGTTACAGAGAGAGAGAGAGACAGTTACAGAGAGAGACAGTTACAGAGAGAGACAGTTACAGAGAGAGACAGTTACAGAGAGAGACAGTTACAGAGAGAGAGACAGTTACAGAGAGAGAGACAGTTACAGATAGAGAGACAGTTACAGAGAGAGAGACAGTTACAGAGAGAGACAGTTACAGAGAGAGAGACAGTTACAGAGAGAGAGACAGTTACAGAGAGAGACAGTTACAGAGAGAGACAGTTACAGAGAGAGAGACAGTTACAGAGAGAGAGACAGTTACAGAGAGACAGTTAAAGAGAGAGAGACAGTTACAGAGAGAGAGACAGTTACAGAGAGACAGTTACAGAGAGAGAGACAGTTACAGAGAGAGAGACAGTTACAGAGAGAGACAGTTACAGAGAGAGACAGTTACAGAGAGAGACAGTTACAGAGAGAGACAGTTACAGAGAGAGAGACAGTTACAGAGAGAGACAGTTACAGAGAGAGAGACAGTTACAGAGAGAGACAGTTACAGAGAGAGACAGTTACAGAGAGAGAGACAGTTACAGAGAGAGACAGTTACAGAGAGAGACAGTTACAGAGAGAGAGACAGTTACAGAGAGAGACAGTTACAGAGAGAGAGACAGTTACAGAGAGAGACAGTTACAGAGAGAGACAGTTACAGAGAGAGACAGTTACAGAGAGAGAGACAGTTACAGAGAGAGACAGTTACAGAGAGAGAGACAGTTACAGAGAGAGACAGTTACAGAGAGAGACAGTTAAAGAGAGAGAGACAGTTACAGAGAGAGACAGTTACAGAGAGAGAGACAGTTACAGAGAGAGACAGTTACAGAGAGAGACAGTTACAGAGAGAGAGACAGTTACAGAGAGAGAGACAGTTACAGAGAGAGACAGTTACAGAGAGAGACAGTTACAGAGAGAGAGACAGTTACAGAGAGAGACAGTTACAGAGAGAGAGAGACAGTTACAGAGAGAGAGACAGTTACAGAGAGAGAGACAGTTACAGAGAGAGAGAGACAGTTACAGAGAGAGACAGTTACAGAGAGAGACAGTTACAGAGAGAGACAGTTACAGAGAGAGAGACAGTTACAGAGAGAGACAGTTACAGAGAGAGACAGTTACAGAGAGACAGTTACAGAGAGAGAGACAGTTACAGAGAGAGACAGTTACAGAGAGAGACAGTTACAGAGAGAGAGAGACAGTTACAGCGAGAGAGACAGTTACAGAGAGAGACAGTTACAGAGAGAGAGAGACGGATACAGAGAGAGAGACAGTTACAGAGAGAGACAGTTACAGAGAGAGACAGTTACAGAGAGAGACAGTTACAGAGAGAGACAGTTACAGAGAGAGACAGTTACACAGAGAGAGACAGTTACAGAGAGACAGTTACAGAGAGAGAGAGACAGTTACAGAGAGAGAGACAGTTACAGAGAGAGACAGTTACAGAGACAGACAGTTACAGAGAGAGAGACAGTTACAGAGAGAGAGACAGTTACAGAGAGAGAGACAGTTACAGAGAGAGACAGTTACAGAGAGAGACAGTTACAGAGAGAGACAGTTACAGAGAGAGAGACAGTTACAGAGAGACAGTTACAGAGAGAGAGAGACAGTTACAGAGAGAGAGACAGTTACAGAGAGAGACAGTTACAGAGAGAGACAGTTACAGAGAGAGAGACAGTTACAGAGAGAGAGACAGTTACAGAGAGAGACAGTTACAGAGAGAGACAGTTACAGAGAGAGAGACAGTTACAGAGAGAGAGACAGTTACAGAGAGAGAAACAGTTACAGAGAGAGAGACAGTTACAGAGAGAGAGACAGTTACAGAGAGAGAGACAGTTACAGAGAGAGACAGTTACAGAGAGAGAGACATTTACAGAGAGAGAGACAGTTACAGAGAGAGACAGTTACAGAGAGAGAGACAGTTACAGAGAGAGACAGTTACAGAGAGAGACAGTTACAGAGAGAGACAGTTACAGAGAGAGAGACAGTTACAGAGAGAGACAGTTACAGAGAGAGACAGTTACAGAGAGAGAGACAGTTACAGAGAGAGAGACAGTTACAGAGAGAGAGAGACAGTTACAGAGAGAGACAGTTACAGAGAGAGAGACAGTTACAGAGAGAGACAGTTACAGAGAGAGACAGTTACAGAGAGAGACAGTTACAGAGAGAGACAGTTACAGAGAGAGAGACAGTTACAGAGAGAGAGACAGTTACAGAGAGAGAGACAGTTACAGAGAGAGAGACAGTTACAGAGAGAGAGACAGTTACAGAGAGAGACAGTTACAGAGAGAGACAGTTACAGAGAGAGACAGTTACAGAGAGAGACAGTTACAGAGAGAGACTGTTACAGAGAGAGAGACAGTTACAGAGAGAGAGACAGTTACAGAGAGAGACAGTTACAGAGAGAGACAGTTACAGAGAGAGAGACAGTTACAGAGAGAGACAGTTACAGAGAGAGAGACAGTTACAGAGAGAGAGACAGTTACAGAGAGAGACAGTTACAGAGAGAGAGACAGTTACAGAGAGAGAGACAGTTACAGAGAGAAACAGTTACAGAGAGAGAGACAGTTACTGAGAGAGACAGTTACAGAGAGAGACAGTTACAGAGAGAGACAGTTACAGAGAGAGAGACATTTACAGAGAGAGACAGTTACAGAGAGAGACAGTTACAGAGAGAGACAGTTACAGAGAGATAGACAGTTACAGAGAGAGAGACAGTTACAGAGAGAGACAGTTACAGAGAGAGACAGTTACAGAGAGAGACAGTTACAGAGAGAGACAGTTACAGAGAGAGAGACAGTTACAGAGAGAGAGACAGTTACAGAGAGAGACAGTTACAGAGAGAGACAGTTACAGAGAGAGACAGTTACAGAGAGAGAGACAGTTACAGAGAGAGACAGTTACAGAGAGAGACAGTTACAGAGAGAGAGACAGTGACAGAGAGAGACAGTTACAGAGAGAGAGAGACAGTTACAGAGAGAGACAGTTACAGAGAGAGACAGTTACAGAGAGAGAGAGACAGTGACAGAGAGAGAGACAGTTACAGAGAGAGAGAGACAGTTACAGAGAGAGAGACAGTTACAGAGAGAGACAGTTACAGAGAGAGAGAGACAGTTACAGAGAGAGACAGTTACAGAGAGAGAGACAGTTACAGAGAGAGACAGTTACAGAGAGAGAGACAGTTACAGAGAGAGAGACAGTTACAGAGAGAGACAGTTACAGAGAGAGACAGTTACAGAGAGAGACAGTTACAGAGAGAGAGACAGTTACAGAGAGAGAGAGACAGTTACAGAGAGAGACAGTTACAGAGAGAGACAGTTACAGAGAGAGAGACAGTGACAGAGAGAGAGACAGTTACAGAGAGAGAGAGACAGTTACAGAGAGAGACAGTTACAGAGAGAGAGACAGTTACAGAGAGAGACAGTTACAGAGAGAGAGAGACAGTTACAGAGAGAGACAGTTACAGAGAGAGACAGTTACAGAGAGAGACAGTTACAGAGAGAGAGAGACAGTTACAGAGAGAGACAGTTACAGAGAGAGAGACAGTTACAGAGAGAGACAGTTACAGAGAGAGAGAGACAGTTACAGAGAGAGACAGTTACAGAGAGAGACAGTTACAGAGAGAGACAGTTACAGAGAGAGAGAGACAGTTACAGCGAGAGAGACAGTTACAGAGAGAGACAGTTACAGAGAGAGAGAGACGGTTACAGAGAGAGAGACAGTTACAGAGAGAGACAGTTACAGAGAGAGACAGTTACAGAGAGAGACAGTTACAGAGAGAGAGACAGTTACAGAGAGACAGTTACAGAGAGAGAGAGACAGTTACAGAGAGAGAGACAGTTACAGAGAGAGACAGTTACAGAGAGAGACAGTTACAGAGAGAGAGACAGTTACAGAGAGAGAGACAGTTACAGAGAGAGAGACAGTTACAGAGAGAGACAGTTACAGAGAGAGACAGTTACAGAGAGAGACAGTTACAGAGAGAGAGACAGTTACAGAGAGACAGTTACAGAGAGAGAGAGACAGTTACAGAGAGAGAGACAGTTACAGAGAGAGACAGTTACAGAGAGAGACAGTTACAGAGAGAGAGACAGTTACAGAGAGAGAGACAGTTACAGAGAGAGACAGTTACAGAGAGAGAGACAGTTACAGAGAGAGAGACAGTAACAGATAGAGAGAGACAGTTACAGAGAGAGACAGTTACAGAGAGAGAGACAGTTACAGAGAGAGAGACAGTTACAGAGAGAGAGAGACAGTTACAGAGAGAGAGACAGTTACAGAGAGAGAAACAGTTACAGAGAGAGAGACAGTTACAGAGAGAGAGACAGTTACAGAGAGAGAGACAGTTACAGAGAGAGACAGTTACAGAGAGAGAGACATTTACAGAGAGAGAGACAGTTACAGAGAGAGACAGTTACAGAGAGAGAGACAGTTACAGAGAGAGACAGTTACAGAGAGAGACAGTTACAGAGAGAGACAGTTACAGAGAGAGAGACAGTTACAGAGAGAGACAGTTACAGAGAGAGACAGTTACAGAGAGAGAGACAGTTACAGAGAGAGAGACAGTTACAGAGAGAGAGACAGTTACAGAGAGAGACAGTTACAGAGAGAGACAGTTACAGAGAGAGACAGTTACAGAGAGAGACAGTTACAGAGAGAGACAGTTACAGAGAGAGAGACAGTTACAGAGAGAGAGACAGTTACAGAGAGAGAGACAGTTACAGAGAGAGAGACAGTTACAGAGAGAGAGACAGTTACAGAGAGAGACAGTTACAGAGAGAGACAGTTACAGAGAGAGACAGTTACAGAGAGAGACAGTTACAGAGAGAGAGACAGTTACAGAGAGAGAGACAGTTACAGAGAGAGACAGTTACAGAGAGAGACAGTTACAGAGAGAGAGACAGTTACAGAGAGAGACAGTTACAGAGAGAGAGACAGTTACAGAGAGAGAGACAGTTACAGAGAGAGACAGTTACAGAGAGAGAGACAGTTACAGAGAGAGAGACAGTTACAGAGAGAAACAGTTACAGAGAGAGAGACAGTTACTGAGAGAGACAGTTACAGAGAGAGACAGTTACAGAGAGAGACAGTTACAGAGAGAGAGACATTTACAGAGAGAGACAGTTACAGAGAGAGACAGTTACAGAGAGAGACAGTTACAGAGAGATAGACAGTTACAGAGAGAGAGACAGTTACAGAGAGAGACAGTTACAGAGAGAGACAGTTACAGAGAGAGAGACAGTTACAGAGAGAGAGACAGTTACAGAGAGAGACAGTTACAGAGAGAGACAGTTACAGAGAGAGACAGTTACAGAGAGAGAGACAGTTACAGAGAGAGAGACAGTTACAGAGAGAGAGAGACAGTTACAGAGAGAGACAGTTACAGAGAGAGACAGTTACAGAGAGAGAGACAGTGACAGAGAGAGAGACAGTTACAGAGAGAGAGAGACAGTTACAGAGAGAGACAGTTACAGAGAGAGAGACAGTTACAGAGAGAGACAGTTACAGAGAGAGACAGTTACAGAGAGAGAGACAGTTACAGAGAGAGAGACAGTTACAGAGAGAGAGACAGTTACAGAGAGAGACAGTTACAGAGAGAGACAGTTACAGAGAGAGAGAGACAGTTACAGAGAGAGAGAGACAGTTACAGAGAGAGACAGTTACAGAGAGAGACAGTTACAGAGAGAGAGAGACAGTTACAGAGAGAGAGACAGTTACAGAGAGAGAGACAGTTACAGAGAGAGACAGTTACAGAGAGAGACAGTTACAGAGAGAGACAGTTACAGAGAGAGACAGTTACAGAGAGAGACAGTTACAGAGAGAGACAGTTACAGAGAGAGACATTTACAGAGAGAGAGACAGTTACAGAGAGAGACAGTTACAGAGAGAGACAGTTACAGAGAGAGACAGTTACAGAGAGAGACAGTTACAGAGAGAGAGACAGTTACAGAGAGAGAGACAGTTACAGAGAGAGACAGTTACAGAGAGAGAGACAGTTACAGAGAGAGACTGTTACAGAGAGAGAGACAGTTACAGAGAGAGACAGTTACAGAGAGAGACAGTTACAGAGAGAGAGACAGTTACAGAGAGAGACAGTTACAGAGAGAGACAGTTACAGAGAGACAGACAGTTACAGAGAGAGAGACAGTTACAGAGGAGACAGTTACAGAGAGAGAGACAGTTACAGAGAGAGAGACAGTTACAGAGAGAGACAGTTACAGAGAGAGAGACAGTTACAGAGAGAGACAGTTACAGAGAGACAGTTACAGAGAGAGACAGTTACAGAGAGAGACAGTTACAGAGAGAGACAGTTACAGAGAGAGAGAGACAGTTACAGAGAGAGACAGTTACAGAGAGAGAGACAGTTACAGAGAGAGAGACAGTTACAGAGAGAGACAGTTACAGAGAGAGACAGTTACAGAGAGAGACAGTAACAGAGAGACAGTTACAGACAGAGACAGTTACAGAGAGAGACAGTTACAGAGAGAGAGACAGTTACAGAGAGAGAGAGACAGTTACAGAGAGAGACAGTTACAGAGAGAGACAGTTACAGAGAGAGACAGTTACAGAGACAGAGACAGTTACAGAGAGAGACAGTTACAGAGAGAGAGACAGTTACAGAGAGAGACAGTTACAGAGAGAGAGACAGTTACAGAGAGAGAGACAGTTACAGAGAGAGACAGTTACAGAGAGACAGTTACAGAGAGAGACAGTTACAGAGAGAGACAGTTACAGAGAGAGACAGTTACAGAGAGAGAGACAGTTACAGAGAGAGACAGTAACAGAGAGAGAGAGACAGTTACAGAGAGAGAGACAGTTACAGAGAGAGAGACAGTTACAGAGAGAGACAGTTACAGAGAGAGACAGTTACAGAGAGAGACAGTTACAGAGAGAGAGACAGTTACAGAGAGAGACAGTTACAGAGAGAGACAGTTACAGAGAGAGAGACAGTTACAGAGAGAGAGACAGTTACAGAGAGAGAGAGACAGTTACAGAGAGAGAGACAGTTACAGAGAGAGACAGTTACAGAGAGAGACAGGTACAGAGAGAGACAGTTACAGAGAGAGAGAGAGACAGTTACAGAGAGAGACAGTTACAGACAGAGACAGTTACAGAGAGAGACAGTTACAGAGAGAGAGACAGTTACAGAGAGAGAGACAGTTACAGAGAGAGAGACAGTTACAGAGAGAGACAGTTACAGAGAGAGACAGTTACAGAGAGAGAGACAGTTACAGAGAGAGACAGTTACAGAGAGAGACAGTTACAGAGAGAGAGACAGTTACAGAGAAGAACAGTTACAGAGAGAGACAGTTACAGAGAGAGACAGGTACAGAGAGAGAGAGTTACAGAGAGAGACAGTTACAGAGAGAGAGAGAGACAGTTACAGAGAGAGACAGTTACAGAGAGAGACAGGTACAGAGAGAGACAGTTACAGAGAGAGACAGTTACAGAGAGAGAGAGAGACAGTTACAGAGAGAGACAGTTACAGAGAGAGACAGTTACAGAGAGAGACAGTTACAGAGAGAGACAGTTACAGAGAGAGAGACAGTTACAGAGAGACAGTTACAGAGAGAGAGACAGTTACAGAGAGAGAGACAGTTACAGAGAGAGACAGTTACAGAGAGAGAGACAGTTACAGAGAGAGAGACAGTTACAGAGAGACAGTTAAAGAGAGAGAGACAGTTACAGAGAGAGAGACAGTTACAGAGAGACAGTTACAGAGAGAGAGACAGTTACAGAGAGAGAGACAGTTACAGAGAGAGACAGTTACAGAGAGAGACAGTTACAGAGAGAGACAGTTACAGAGAGAGAGACAGTTACAGAGAGAGACAGTTACAGAGAGAGAGACAGTTACAGAGAGAGACAGTTACAGAGAGAGACAGTTACAGAGAGAGAGACAGTTACAGAGAGAGACAGTTACAGAGAGAGACAGTTACAGAGAGAGAGACAGTTACAGAGAGAGAGACAGTTACAGAGAGAGACAGTTACAGAGAGAGAGACAGTTACAGAGAGAGACAGTTACAGAGAGAGACAGTTACAGAGAGAGACAGTTACAGAGAGAGACAGTTACAGAGAGAGAGACAGTTACAGAGAGAGACAGTTACAGAGAGAGAGACAGTTACAGAGAGAGACAGTTACAGAGAGAGACAGTTAAAGAGAGAGAGACAGTTACAGAGAGAGACAGTTACAGAGAGAGAGACAGTTACAGAGAGAGACAGTTACAGAGAGAGACAGTTACAGAGAGAGAGACAGTTACAGAGAGAGAGACAGTTACAGAGAGAGACAGTTACAGAGAGAGACAGTTACAGAGAGAGAGACAGTTACAGAGAGAGACAGTTACAGAGAGAGAGAGACAGTTACAGAGAGAGAGACAGTTACAGAGAGAGAGACAGTTACAGAGAGAGAGAGACAGTTACAGAGAGAGACAGTTACAGAGAGAGACAGTTACAGAGAGAGACAGTTACAGAGAGGGAGACAGTTACAGAGAGAGACAGTTACAGAGAGAGACAGTTACAGAGAGACAGTTACAGAGAGAGAGACAGTTACAGAGAGAGACAGTTACAGAGAGAGACAGTTACAGAGAGAGAGACAGTTACAGAGAGACAGTTACAGAGAGAGAGACAGTTACAGAGAGAGAGACAGTTACAGAGAGAGACAGTTACAGAGAGAGAGACAGTTACAGAGAGACAGTTACAGAGAGAGAGAGACAGTTACAGAGAGAGAGACAGTTACAGAGAGAGACAGTTACAGAGAGAGACAGTTACAGAGAGAGAGACAGTTACAGAGAGAGAGAGAGTTACAGAGAGAGAGACAGTTACAGAGAGAGACAGTTACAGAGAGAGACAGTTACAGAGAGAGACAGTTACAGAGAGAGAGACAGTTACAGAGAGACAGTTACAGAGAGAGAGAGACAGTTACAGAGAGAGAGACAGTTACAGAGAGAGACAGTTACAGAGAGAGACAGTTACAGAGAGAGAGACAGTTACAGAGAGAGAGACAGTTACAGAGAGAGACAGTTACAGAGAGAGAGACAGTTACAGAGAGAGAGACAGTTACAGAGAGAGACAGTTACAGAGAGAGAGACAGTTACAGAGAGAGAGACAGTAACAGAGAGACAGTTACAGAGAGAGAGAGAGTTACAGAGAGAGAGACAGTTACAGAGAGAGACAGTTACAGAGAGAGACAGTTACAGAGAGAGACAGTTACAGAGAGAGACAGTTACAGAGAGAGAGACAGTTACAGAGAGAGAGACAGTTACAGAGAGAGAGAGACAGTTACAGAGAGAGAGACAGTTACAGAGAGAGACAGTTACAGAGAGACAGTTACAGAGAGAGAGACAGTTACAGAGAGAGACAGTTACAGAGAGAGACAGTTACAGAGAGAGACAGTTACAGAGAGAGAGACAGTTACAGAGAGAGACAGTTACAGAGAGAGACAGTTACAGAGAGAGACAGTTACAGAGAGAGAGACAGTTACAGAGAGAGAAACAGTTACAGAGAGAGAGACAGTTACAGAGAGAGACAGTTACAGAGAGAGAGACAGTTACAGAGAGAGAGAGACATTTACAGAGAGAGAGACAGTTACAGAGAGAGACAGTTACAGAGAGAGAGACAGTTACAGAGAGAGACAGTTACAGAGAGAGAGACAGTTACAGAGAGAGACAGTTACAGAGAGAGAGACAGTTACAGAGAGAGAGACAGTTACAGAGAGAGAGACAGTTACAGAGAGAGAGACAGTTACAGAGAGAGAGACAGTTACAGAGAGAGAGACAGTTACAGAGAGAGAGAGACAGTTACAGAGAGAGACAGTTACAGAGAGAGAGAGACAGTTACAGAGAGAGAGACAGTCAGAGAGAGAGACAGTTACAGAGAGAGAGACAGTTACAGAGAGAGAGAGACAGTTACAGAGAGAGACAGTTACAGAGAGAGAGAGACAGTTACAGAGAGAGAGACAGTTACAGAGAGAGAGACAGTTACAGAGAGAGACAGTTACAGAGAGAGAGACAGTTACAGAGAGAGACAGTTACAGAGAGAGAGACAGTTACAGAGAGAGACAGTTACAGAGAGAGAGAGACAGTTACAGAGAGAGACAGTTACAGAGAGAGACAGTTACAGAGAGAGAGACAGTTACAGAGAGAGACAGTTGCAGAGAGAGACAGTTACAGAGAGAGACAGTTACAGAGAGAGAGACAGTTACAGAGAGAGACAGTTACAGAGAGAGACAGTTACAGAGAGAGACAGTTACAGAGAGAGAGACAGTTACAGAGAGAGAAACAGTTACAGAGAGAGAGACAGTTACAGAGAGAGACAGTTACAGAGAGAGAGACAGTTACAGAGAGAGACAGTTACAGAGAGAGACAGTTACAGAGAGAGAGAGACAGTTACAGAGAGAGAGACAGTTACAGAGAGAGACAGTTACAGAGAGAGAGACAGTTACAGAGAGAGAGACAGTTACAGAGAGAGACAGTTACAGAGAGAGACAGTTACACAGAGAGAGACAGTTACAGAGAGAGACAGTTACAGAGAGAGAGACAGTTACAGAGAGAGACAGTTACAGAGAGAGACAGTTACAGAGAGAGAGACAGTTACAGAGAGAGACAGTTACAGATAGAGACAGTTACAGAGAGAGAGACAGTTACAGAGAGAGACAGTTACAGAGAGAGACAGTTACAGAGAGAGACAGTTACAGAGAGAGAGACAGTTACAGAGAGAGACAGTTACAGAGAGAGACAGTTACAGAGAGAGACAGTTACAGAGAGAGAGACAGTTACAGAGAGAGAGACAGTTACAGAGAGAGACAGTTACAGAGAGAGAGAGACAGTTACAGAGAGAGACAGTTACAGAGAGAGAGACAGTTACAGAGAGAGACAGTTACAGAGAGAGAGACAGTTACAGAGAGAGAGAGACAGTTACAGAGAGTGACAGTTACAGAGAGAGAGACAGTTACAGAGAGAGACAGTTACAGAGAGAGACAGTTACAGAGAGAGACAGTTACAGAGAGAGACAGTTACAGAGAGAGACAGTTACAGAGAGAGACAGTTACAGAGAGAGACAGTAACAGAGAGAGACAGTTACAGAGAGAGACAGTTACAGAGAGAGACAGTTACAGAGAGAGACAGTTACAGAGAGAGACAGTTACAGAGAGAGACAGTTACAGAGAGAGACAGTTACAGAGAGAGACAGTTACAGAGAGAGACAGTTACAGAGAGAGAGACAGTTACAGAGAGAGACAGTTACAGAGAGAGACAGTTACAGAGAGAGACAGTTACAGAGAGAGAGACAGTTACAGAGAGAGACAGTTACAGAGAGAGACAGTTACAGAGAGAGACAGTTACAGAGAGAGACAGTTACAGAGAGAGACAGTTACAGAGAGAGACAGTTACAGAGAGAGACAGTTACAGAGAGAGAGACAGTTACAGAGAGAGACAGTTACAGAGAGAGACAGTTACAGAGAGAGACAGTTACAGAGAGAGAGACAGTTACAGAGAGAGAGACAGTTACAGAGAGAGACAGTTACAGAGAGAGAGACAGTTACAGAGAGAGACAGTTACAGAGAGAGACAGTTACAGAGAGAGACAGTTACAGAGAGAGAGACAGTTACAGAGAGAGACAGTTACAGAGAGAGACAGTTACAGAGAGAGACAGTTACAGAGAGAGACAGTTACAGAGAGAGAGAGACAGTTACAGAGAGAGACAGTTACAGAGAGAGACAGTTACAGAGAGAGAGACAGTTACAGAGAGAGAGACAGTTACAGAAAGAGAGACAGTTACAGAGAGAGAGACAGTTACAGAGAGAGACAGTTACAGAGAGAGACAGTTACAGAGAGAGAGAGACAGTTACAGAGAGAGACAGTTACAGAGAGAGAGAGACAGTTACAGAGAGAGAGACAGTTACAGAGAGAGAGACAGTTACAGAGAGAGAGACAGTTACAGAGAGAGACAGTTACAGAGAGAGAGAGACAGTTACAGAGAGAGACAGTTACAGAGAGAGACAGTTACAGAGAGAGAGACAGTTACAGAGAGAGAGACAGTTACAGAAAGAGAGACAGTTACAGAGAGAGAGACAGTTACAGAGAGAGACAGTTACAGAGAGAGACAGTTACAGAGAGAGAGAGACAGTTACAGAGAGAGACAGTTACAGAGAGAGAGAGACAGTTACAGAGAGAGACAGTTACAGAGAGAGACAGTTACAGAGAGAGACAGTTACAGAGAGAGAGAGAGTTACAGAGAGAGACAGTTACAGAGAGAGACAGTTACAGAGAGAGAGACAGTTACAGAGAGAGAGACAGTTACAGAGAGAGACAGTTACAGAGAGAGAGAGAGTTACAGAGAGAGACAGTTACAGAGAGAGACAGTTACAGAGAGAGACAGTTACAGAGAGAGACAGTTACAGAGAGAGACAGTTACAGAGAGAGACAGTTACAGAGAGAGACAGTTACAGAGAGAGACAGTTACAGAGAGAGAGAGAGTTACAGAGAGAGACAGTTACAGAGAGAGACAGTTACAGAGAGAGACAGTTACAGAGAGAGACAGTTACAGAGAGAGACAGTTACAGAGAGAGAGAGAGTTACAGAGAGAGACAGTTACAGAGAGAGACAGTTACAGAGAGAGAGACAGTTACAGAGAGAGACAGTTACAGAGAGAGACAGTTACAGAGAGAGACAGTTACAGAGAGAGACAGTTACAGAGAGAGACAGTTACAGAGAGAGACAGTTACAGAGAGAGACAGTTACAGAGAGAGACAGTAACAGAGAGAGACAGTTACAGAGAGAGAGACAGTTACAGAGAGAGAGACAGTTACAGAGAGAGAGACAGTTACAGAGAGAGAGACAGTTACAGAGAGAGACAGTTACAGAGAGAGAGACAGTTACAGAGAGAGACAGTTACAGAGAGAGACAGTTACAGAGAGAGAGACAGTTACAGAGAGAGAGACAGTTACAGAGAGAGAGACAGTTACAGAGAGAGAGACAGTTACAGAGAGAGACAGTTACAGAGAGAGAGACAGTTACAGAGAGAGAGACAGTTACAGAGAGAGAGACAGTTACAGAGAGAGAGACAGTTACAGAGAGAGAGACAGTTACAGAGAGAAACAGTTACAGAGAGAGAGACAGTTACTGAGAGAGAGACAGTTACAGAGAGAGAGACATTTACAGAGAGAGACAGTTACAGAGAGAGACAGTTACAGAGATAGACAGTTACAGAGAGAGACAGTTACAGAGAGAGACAGTTACAGAGAGATAGACAGTTACAGAGAGAGAGACAGTTACAGAGAGAGACAGTTACAGAGAGAGACAGTTACAGAGAGAGACAGTTACAGAGAGAGACAGTTACAGAGAGAGAGACAGTTACAGAGAGAGAGACAGTTACAGAGAGAGAGACAGTTACAGAGAGAGAGAGACAGTTACAGAGAGAGACAGTTACAGAGAGAGACAGTTACAGAGAGAGACAGTTACAGAGAGAGAGACAGTTACAGAGAGAGAGACAGTTACAGAGAGAGAGAGACAGTTACAGAGAGAGACAGTTACAGAGAGAGACAGTTACAGAGAGAGAGACAGTGACAGAGAGAGAGACAGTTACAGAGAGAGAGAGACAGTTACAGAGAGAGACAGTTACAGAGAGAGACAGTTACAGAGAGAGACAGTTACAGAGAGAGAGAGACAGTTACAGCGAGAGAGACAGTTACAGAGAGAGAGACAGTTACAGAGAGAGACAGTTACAGAGAGAGACAGTTACAGAGAGAGACAGTTACAGAGAGAGACAGTTACAGAGAGAGACAGTTACAGAGAGAGACAGTTACAGAGAGAGACATTTACAGAGAGAGAGACAGTTACAGAGAGAGACAGTTACAGAGAGAGACAGTTACAGAGAGAGACAGTTACAGAGAGAGACAGTTACAGAGAGAGAGACAGTTACAGAGAGAGAGACAGTTACAGAGAGAGACAGTTACAGAGAGAGAGACAGTTACAGAGAGAGACTGTTACAGAGAGAGAGACAGTTACAGAGAGAGACAGTTACAGAGAGAGACAGTTACAGAGAGAGAGACAGTTACAGAGAGAGACAGTTACAGAGAGAGACAGTTACAGAGAGACAGACAGTTACAGAGAGAGAGACAGTTACAGAGAGAGACAGTTACAGAGAGAGAGACAGTTACAGAGAGAGACAGTTACAGAGAGAGAGACAGTTACAGAGAGAGACAGTTACAGAGAGACAGTTACAGAGAGAGACAGTTACAGAGAGAGACAGTTACAGAGAGAGACAGTTACAGAGAGAGAGACAGTTACAGAGAGAGACAGTTACAGAGAGAGAGACAGTTACAGAGAGAGAGACAGTTACAGAGAGAGACAGTTACAGAGAGAGACAGTTACAGAGAGAGACAGTAACAGAGAGACAGTTACAGACAGAGACAGTTACAGAGAGAGACAGTTACAGAGAGAGAGACAGTTACAGAGAGAGAGAGACAGTTACAGAGAGAGACAGTTACAGAGAGAGACAGTTACAGAGACAGAGACAGTTACAGAGAGAGACAGTTACAGAGAGAGACAGTTACAGAGAGACAGTTACAGAGAGAGACAGTTACAGAGAGAGACAGTTACAGAGAGAGACAGTTACAGAGAGAGAGACAGTTACAGAGAGAGACAGTTACAGAGAGAGAGAGACAGTTACAGAGAGAGAGACAGTTACAGAGAGAGAGACAGTTACAGAGAGAGACAGTTACAGAGAGAGACAGTTACAGAGAGAGACAGTTACAGAGAGAGAGACAGTTACAGAGAGAGACAGTTACAGAGAGAGACAGTTACAGAGAGAGAGACAGTTACAGAGAGAGAGAGAGACAGTTACAGAGAGAGAGAGACAGTTACAGAGAGAGAGACAGTTACAGAGAGAGACAGTTACAGAGAGAGAGACAGTTACAGAGAGAGACAGTTACAGAGAGAGAGACAGTTACAGAGAGAGACAGTTACAGAGAGAGACAGTTACAGAGAGAGAGACAGTTACAGAGAGAGACAGTTACAGAGAGAGACAGTTACAGAGAGAGAGACAGTTACAGAGAGAGACAGTTACAGAGAGAGACAGTTACAGAGAGAGACAGGTACAGAGAGAGAGAGTTACAGAGAGAGACAGTTACAGAGAGAGAGAGAGACAGTTACAGAGAGAGACAGTTACAGAGAGAGACAGGTACAGAGAGAGACAGTTACAGAGAGAGACAGTTACAGAGAGAGAGAGAGACAGTTACAGAGAGAGACAGTTACAGAGAGAGACAGTTACAGAGAGAGACAGTTACAGAGAGAGACAGTTACAGAGAGAGACAGTTACAGAGAGAGACAGTTACAGAGAGAGAGACAGTTACAGAGAGACAGTTACAGAGAGAGAGACAGTTACAGAGAGAGAGACAGTTACAGAGAGAGACAGTTACAGAGAGAGAGACAGTTACAGAGAGACAGTTAAAGAGAGAGAGACAGTTACAGAGAGAGAGACAGTTACAGAGAGAGAGACAGTTACAGAGAGAGAGACAGTTACAGAGAGAGAGACAGTTACAGAGAGAGACAGTTACAGAGAGAGACAGTTACAGAGAGAGACAGTTACAGAGAGAGAGACAGTTACAGAGAGAGACAGTTACAGAGAGAGAGACAGTTACAGAGAGAGACAGTTACAGAGAGAGACAGTTACAGAGAGAGAGACAGTTACAGAGAGAGACAGTTACAGAGAGAGAGACAGTTACAGAGAGAGACAGTTACAGAGAGAGACAGTTACAGAGAGAGACAGTTACAGAGAGAGACAGTTACAGAGAGAGAGACAGTTACAGAGAGAGACAGTTACAGAGAGAGAGACAGTTACAGAGAGAGACAGTTACAGAGAGAGACAGTTAAAGAGAGAGAGACAGTTACAGAGAGAGACAGTTACAGAGAGAGAGACAGTTACAGAGAGAGACAGTTACAGAGAGAGACAGTTACAGAGAGAGACAGTTACAGAGAGAGAGACAGTTACAGAGAGAGACAGTTACAGAGAGAGACAGTTACAGAGAGACAGTTACAGAGATAGAGACAGTTACAGAGAGAGACAGTTACAGAGAGAGAGACAGTTACAGAGAGAGAGACAGTTACAGAGAGAGAGAGACAGTTACAGAGAGAGAGACAGTTACAGAGAGAGAGACAGTTACAGAGAGAGACAGTTACAGAGAGACAGTTACAGAGAGAGAGACAGTTACAGAGAGAGAGACAGTTACAGAGAGAGAGAGACAGTTACAGAGAGAGACAGTTACAGAGAGAGACAGTTACAGAGAGAGACAGTTACAGAGAGACAGTTACAGAGAGAGAGACAGTTACAGAGAGAGAGACAGTTACAGAGAGAGAGAGACAGTTACAGAGAGAGACAGTTACAGAGAGAGAGACAGTTACAGAGAGAGACAGTTACAGAGAGAGACAGTTACAGAGTGGCAGAGACAGTTACAGAGAGAGACAGTTACAGAGAGAGACAGTTACAGAGAGAGAGACAGTTACAGAGAGAGACAGTTACAGAGAGAGAGACAGTTACAGAGAGAGACAGTTACAGAGAGAGACAGTTAAAGAGAGAGAGACAGTTACAGAGAGAGACAGTTACAGAGAGAGAGACAGTTACAGAGAGAGACAGTTACAGAGAGAGACAGTTACAGAGAGAGACAGTTACAGAGAGAGAGACAGTTACAGAGAGAGACAGTTACAGAGAGAGAGAGACAGTTACAGAGAGAGAGACAGTTACAGAGAGAGAGACAGTTACAGAGAGAGACAGTTACAGAGAGACAGTTACAGAGAGAGAGACAGTTACAGGGAGAGAGACAGTTACAGAGAGAGAGAGACAGTTACAGAGAGAGACAGTTACAGAGAGAGACAGTTACAGAGAGAGACAGTTACAGAGAGAGACAGTTACAGAGAGACAGTTACAGAGAGAGAGACAGTTACAGAGAGAGAGACAGTTACAGAGAGAGAGAGACAGTTACAGAGAGAGACAGTTACAGAGAGAGACAGTTACAGAGAGAGACAGTTACAGAGAGAGAGACAGTTACAGAGAGAGACAGTTACAGAGAGAGACAGTTACAGAGAGACAGTTACAGAGAGAGAGACAGTTACAGAGAGAGACAGTTACAGAGAGAGACAGTTACAGAGAGAGAGACAGTTACAGAGAGACAGTTACAGAGAGAGAGACAGTTACAGAGAGAGAGACAGTTACAGAGAGAGACAGTTACAGAGAGAGAGACAGTTACAGAGAGACAGTTACAGAGAGAGACAGTTACAGAGAGAGACAGTTACACAGAGAGAGACAGTTACAGAGAGAGACAGTTACAGAGAGAGACAGTTACAGAGAGAGAGACAGTTACAGAGAGAGAGACAGTTACAGAGAGAGAGACAGTTACAGAGAGAGAGACAGTTACAGAGAGAGAGACAGTTACAGAGAGAGAGACAGTTACAGAGAGAGACAGTTACAGAGAGAGACAGTTACAGAGAGAGACAGTTACAGAGAGAGAAACAGTTACAGAGAGAGAGAGACAGTTACAGAGAGAGAGACAGTTACCGAGAGAGAGACAGTTACAGAGAGAGACAGTTACAGAGAGAGACAGTTACAGAGAGAGACAGTTACAGAGAGAGAGACAGTTACAGAGAGAGACAGTTACAGAGAGAGACAGTTACAGAGAGAGAGACAGTTACAGAGAGAGACAGTTACACAGAGAGACAGTTACAGAGAGAGAGACAGTTACAGAGAGAGACAGTTACAGAGAGAGAGAGACAGTTACAGAGAGAGAGACAGTTACAGAGAGAGAGACAGTTACAGAGAGAGAGAGACAGTTACAGAGAGAGACAGTTACAGAGAGAGACAGTTACAGAGAGAGAGACAGTTACAGAGAGAGAGACAGTTACAGAGAGAGACAGTTACAGAGAGAGAGACAGTTACAGAGAGAGAGACAGTTACAGAGAGAGAGACAGTTACAGAGAGAGACAGTTACAGAGAGACAGTTACAGAGAGAGACAGTTACAGAGAGAGACAGTTACAGAGAGAGACAGTTACAGAGAGAGAGACAGTTACAGAGAGAGAGACAGTTACAGAGAGAGACAGTTACAGAGAGAGAGACAGTTACAGAGAGAGACAGTTACAGAGAGACAGTTACAGAGAGAGACAGTTACAGAGAGAGACAGTTACAGAGAGAGACAGTTACAGAGAGAGAGACAGTTACAGAGAGAGAGACAGTTACAGAGAGAGAGACAGTTACAGAGAGAGACAGTTACAGAGAGAGAGACAGTTACAGAGAGAGAGACAGTTACAGAGAGAGAGAGACAGTTACAGAGAGAGACAGTTACAGAGAGAGACAGTTACAGAGAGAGACAGTTACAGAGAGACAGTTACAGAGAGAGAGAGACAGTTACAGAGAGAGAGACAGTTACAGAGAGAGACAGTTACAGAGAGAGACAGTTACAGAGAGAGACAGTTACAGAGAGAGACAGTTACAGAGAGAGAGAGACAGTTACAGAGAGAGAGAGACAGTTACAAAGAGAGACTGTTACAGAGAGAGAGACAGTTACAGAGAGAGACAGTTACAGAGAGAGAGACAGTTACAGAGAGAGAGACAGTTACAGAGAGAGAGACAGTTACAGAGAGAGAGACAGTTACAGAGAGAGACAGTTACAGAGAGAGACAGTTACAGAGAGAGAGACAGTTACAGAGAGAGACAGTTACAGAGAGAGAGACAGTTACAGAGAGAGAGACAGTTACAGAGAGAGACAGTTACAGAGAGAGACAGTTACAGAGAGTGACAGTTACAGAGAGAGAGAGACAGTTACAGAGAGAGAGAGACAGTTACAAAGAGAGACTGTTACAGAGAGAGAGAGACAGTTACAGAGAGAGAGACAGTTACAGAGAGAGAGACAGTTACAGAGAGAGACAGTTACAGAGAGAGAGAGACAGTTACAGAGAGAGAGAGACAGTTACAGAGAGAGAGACAGTTACAGAGAGAGAGAGACAGTTACAGAGAGAGAGACAGTTACAGAGAGAGAGACAGTTACAGAGAGAGAGACAGTTACAGAGAGAGAGAGACAGTTACAGAGAGAGACAGTTACAGAGAGAGAGACAGTTACAGAGAGAGACAGTTACAGAGAGAGAGACAGTTACAGAGAGAGAGACAGTTACAGAGAGAGAGAGACAGTTACAGAGAGAGAGACAGTTACAGAGAGAGAGAGACAGTTACAGAGAGAGACAGTTACAGAGAGAGACAGTTACAGAGAGAGACTGTTACAGAGAGAGAGACAGTTACAGAGAGAGAGACAGTTACAGAGAGACACAGTTACAGAGAGAGACAGTTACAGAGAGAGACAGTTACAGAGAGAGACAGTTACAGAGAGACAGTTACAGAGAGAGAGACAGTTTCAGAGAGAGAGACAGTTTCAGAGAGAGACAGTTACAGAGAGAGAGAGACAGTTACAGAGAGAGAGACAGTTACAGAGAGAGAGAGACAGTTACAGAGAGAGAGACAGTTACAGAGAGAGAGAGACAGTTACAGAGAGAGAGAGACAGTTACAGAGAGAGACAGTTACAGAGAGAGACAGTTACAGAGAGAAACAGTTACAGAGAGACAGTTACAGAGAGAGACAGTTACAGAGAGAGACAGTTACAGAGAGAGAGACAGTTACAGAGAGAGACAGTTACAGAGAGAGAGACAGTTACAGAGAGAGAGAGACAGTTACAGAGAGAGACAGTTACAGAGAGAGACAGTTACAGAGAGAGACAGTTACAGAGAGAGACAGTTACAGAGAGAGAGACAGTTACAGAGAGAGACAGTTACAGAGAGAGAGACAGTTACAGAGAGAGAGACAGTTACAGAGAGAGACAGTTACAGAGAGAGAGACAGTTACAGAGAGAGACAGTTACAGAGAGAGAGACAGTTACAGAGAGAGAGACAGTTACAGAGAGAGAGAGACAGTTACAGAGAGAGAGACAGTTACAGAGAGAGAGACAGTTACAGAGAGAGACAGTTACAGAGAGAGAGAGACAGTTACAGAGAGAGAGACAGTTACAGAGAGAGAGACAGTTACAGAGAGAGACAGTTACAGAGAGAGACAGTTACAGAGAGAGACAGTTACAGAGAGAGAGACAGTTACAGAGAGAGACACAGTTACAGAGAGAGAGACAGTTACAGAGAGAGAGACAGTTACAGAGAGAGAGACAGTTACAGAGAGAGAGACAGTTACAGAGAGAGACAGTTACAGAGAGAGAGAGACAGTTACAGAGAGAGACAGTTACAGAGAGAGACAGTTACAGAGGGAGACAGTTACAGAGAGAGACAGTTACAGAGAGAGAGAGACAGTTACAGAGACAGTTACAGAGAGAGAGAGACAGTTACAGAGAGAGACAGTTACAGAGAGAGAGACAGTTACAGAGAGAGACAGTTACAGAGAGAGAGACAGTTACAGAGAGAGACAGTTACAGAGAGAGAGACAGTTACAGAGAGAGAGACAGTTACAGAGAGAGACAGTTACAGAGAGAGACAGTTACAGAGAGAGAGACAGTTACAGAGAGAGAGACAGTTACAGAGAGAGAGACAGTTACAGAGAGAGAGACAGTTACAGAGAGAGAGACAGTTACAGAGAGAGAGACAGTTACAGAGAGAGACAGTTACAGAGAGAGAGACAGTTACAGAGAGAGACAGTTACAGAGAGAGAGACAGTTACAGAGAGAGAGACAGTTACAGAGAGAGACAGTTACAGAGAGAGAGACAGTTACAGAGAGAGACAGTTACAGAGAGAGACAGTTACAGAGAGAGAGACAGTTACAGAGAGAGACAGTTACAGAGAGAGAGACAGTTACAGAGAGAGACAGTTACAGAGAGAGACAGTTACAGAGAGAGAGACAGTTACAGAGAGAGACAGTTACAGAGAGAGACAGTTACAGAGGGAGACAGTTACAAAGAGAGAGACAGTTACAGAGAGAGACAGTTACAGAGAGAGAGACAGTTACAGAGAGAGAGACAGTTACAGAGAGAGAGACAGTTACAGAGAGAGACAGTTACAGAGAGAGACAGTTACAGAGAGAGAGACAGTTACAGAGAGAGAGACAGTTACAGAGAGAGAGACAGTTACAGAGAGAGACAGTTACAGAGAGAGAGACAGTTACAGAGAGAGAGACAGTTACAGAGAGAGACAGTTACAGAGAGAGACAGTTACAGAGGGAGACAGTTACAAAGAGAGAGACAGTTACAGAGAGAGACAGTTACAGAGAGATAGACAGTTACAGAGAGAGAGACAGTTACAGAGAGAGAGAGACAGTTACAGAGAGAGAGACAGTTACAGAGGGAGACAGTTACAGAGAGAGACAGTTACAGAGAGAGAGACAGTTACAGAGAGAGACAGTTACAGAGAGAGACAGTTACAGAGAGAGACAGTTACAGAGAGAGAGAGACAGTTACAGAGAGAGACAGTTACAGAGAGAGACAGTTACAGAGAGAGAGACAGTTACAGAGAGAGACAGTTACAGAGAGAGACAGTTACAGAGAGAGAGACAGTTACAGAGAGAGAGAGACAGTTACAGAGAGAGAGACAGTTACAGAGAGAGAGAGACAGTTACAGAGAGAGACAGTTACAGAGAGAGAGACAGTTACAGAGAGAGACAGTTACAGAGAGAGAGACAGTTACAGAGAGAGACAGTTACAGAGAGAGAGACAGTTACAGAGAGAGAGACAGTTACAGAGAGAGACAGTTACAGAGAGAGACAGTTACAGAGAGAGACAGTTACAGAGAGAGACAGTTACAGAGAGAGAGACAGTTACAGAGAGAGACAGTTACAGAGAGAGACAGTTACAGAGAGAGAGACAGTTACAGAGAGAGAGACAGTTACAGAGAGAGAGACAGTTACAGAGCGAGACAGTTACAGAGAGAGACAGTTACAGAGAGGGACAGTTACAGAGAGAGACAGTTACAGAGAGAGACAGTTACAGAGAGAGACAGTTACAGAAAGAGAGAGACAGTTACAGAGAGAGAGACAGTTACAGAGAGAGACAGTTACAGAGAGAGACAGTTACAGAGAGAGAGACAGTTACAGAGAGAGACAGTTACAGAGAGAGACAGTTACAGAGAGAGAGACAGTTACAGAGAGAGAGACAGTTACAGAGAGAGACAGTTACAGAGAGAGAGACAGTTACAGAGAGAGAGACAGTTACAGAGAGAGAGACAGTTACAGAGGAGACAGTTACAGAGAGAGACAGTTACAGAGAGAGACAGTTACAGAGAGAGAGACAGTTACAGAGAGAGACAGTTACAAAGAGAGAGACAGTTACAGAGAGAGAGACAGTTACAGAGAGAGACAGTTACAAAGAGAGAGACAGTTACAGAGAGAGACAGTTACAGAGAGATAGACAGTTACAGAGAGAGAGACAGTTACAGAGAGAGAGACAGTTACAGAGAGAGAGACAGTTACAGAGAGAGACAGTTACAGAGAGAGACAGTTACAGAGAGAGAGACAGTTACAGAGAGAGAGACAGTTACAGAGAGAGAGAGACAGTTACAGAGAGAGAGACAGTTACAGAGAGAGACAGTTACAGAGAGAGAGACAGTTACAGAGAGAGACAGTTACTGAGAGAGAGACAGTTACAGAGAGAGAGAGAGTTACAGAGAGAGAGAGAGTTACAGAGAGAGAGACAGTTACAGAGAGAGACAGTTACAGAGAGAGAGACAGTTACAGAGAGAGAGACAGTTACAGAGAGAGAGAGACAGTTACAGAGAGAGAGACAGTTACAGAGAGAGACAGTTAAAGAGAGAGACAGTTACAGAGAGAGAGACAGTTACAGAGAGAGACAGTTACAGAGAGAGACAGTTACAGAGAGAGAGACAGTTACAGAGAGAGACAGTTACAGAGAGAGAGACAGTTACAGAGAGAGAGACAGTTACAGAGAGAGACAGTTAAAGAGAGAGACAGTTACAGAGAGAGAGACAGTTACAGAGAGAGACAGTTACAGAGAGAGACAGTTACAGAGAGACAGACAGTTACAGAGAGAGACAGTTACAGAGAGAGACAGTTACAGAGAGAGAGAGACAGTTACAGAGAGAGACAGTTACAGAGAGAGACAGTTACAGAGAGAGAGAGACAGTTACAGCGAGAGAGACAGTTACAGAGAGAGACAGTTACAGAGAGAGAGAGACAGTTACAGAGAGAGAGACAGTTACAGAGAGAGACAGTTACAGAGAGAGAGACAGTTACAGAGAGAGACAGTTACAGAGAGAGACAGTTACAGAGAGAGAGAGACAGTTACAGAGAGAGACAGTTACAGAGAGAGAGACAGTTACAGAGAGAGAGACAGTTACAGAGAGAGACAGTTACAGAGAGAGACAGTTACAGAGAGAGAGACAGTTACAGAGAGAGACAGTTACAGAGAGAGACAGTTACAGAGAGAGAGACAGTTACAGAGAGAGACAGTTACAGAGAGAGACAGTTACAGAGAGAGAGACAGTTACAGAGAGAGAGACAGTTACAGAGAGAGACAGTTACAGAGAGAGAGAGAGTTACAGAGAGAGAGACAGTTACAGAGAGAGACAGTTACAGAGAGAGACAGTTACAGAGAGAGACAGTTACAGAGGGAGAGACAGTTACAGAGAGAGACAGTTACAGAGAGAGACAGTTACAGAGAGACAGTTACAGAGAGAGACAGTTACAGAGAGAGAGACAGTTACAGAGAGAGACAGTTACAGAGAGAGAGACAGTTACAGAGAGAGAGACAGTTACAGAGAGAGAGACAGTTACAGAGAGAGACAGTTACAGAGAGACAGTTACAGAGAGAGACAGTTACAGAGAGACAGTTACAGAGAGAGACAGTTACAGAGAGAGAGACAGTTACAGAGAGAGACAGTTACAGCGAGAGAGACAGTTACAGAGAGAGACAGTTACAGAGAGAGACAGTTACAGAGAGAGAGACAGTTACAGAGAGAGAGACAGTTACAGAGAGAGACAGTTACAGAGAGACAGTTACAGAGAGAGACAGTTACAGAGAGAGAGACAGTTACAGAGAGAGACAGTTACAGCGAGAGAGACAGTTACAGAGAGAGACAGTTACAGAGAGAGACAGTTACAGAGAGAGACAGTTACAGAGAGAGAGAGAGTTACAGAGAGAGACAGTTACAGAGAGAGAGACAGTTACAGAGAGAGAGACAGTTACAGAGAGAGACAGTTACAGAGAGAGAGACAGTTACAGAGAGAGAGACAGTTACAGAGAGAGAGAGACAGTTACAGAGAGAGAGACAGTTACAGAGAGAGAGAGACAGTTACAGAGAGAGAGACAGTTATAGAGAGAGAGACAGTTACAGAGAGAGAGACAGTTACAGAGAGAGACAGTTACAGAGAGAGACAGTTACAGAGAGAGAGACAGTTACAGAGAGAGACAGTTACTGAGAGAGAGACAGTTACAGAGAGAGAGACAGTTACAGAGAGAGAGAGAGTTACAGAGAGAGAGACAGTTACAGAGAGAGACAGTTACAGAGAGAGAGACAGTTACAGAGAGAGAGACAGTTACAGAGAGAGACAGTTACAGAGAGAGAGACAGTTACAGAGAGAGAGACAGTTACAGAGAGAGAGAGACAGTTACAGAGAGAGAGACAGTTACAGAGAGAGAGAGACAGTTACAGAGAGAGAGACAGTTACAGAGAGAGAGACAGTTACAGAGAGAGAGACAGTTACAGAGAGAGACAGTTACAGAGAGAGACAGTTACAGAGAGAGAGACAGTTACAGAGAGAGAGAGACAGTTACAGAGAGAGACAGTTACAGAGAGAGACAGTTACAGAGAGACAGACAGTTACAGAGAGACAGTTACAGAGAGAGAGACAGTTACAGAGAGAGAGACAGTTACAGAGAGAGACAGTTACAGAGAGAGAGACAGTTACAGACAGAGAGACAGTTACAGAGAGAGACAGTTACAGAGAGAGAGACAGTTACAGAGAGAGACAGTTACAGAGAGAGAGAGACAGTTACAGAGAGAGACAGTTACAGAGAGAGAGACAGTTACAGAGAGAGACAGTTACAGAGAGATAGACAGTTACAGAGAGAGACAGTTACAGAGAGAGAGACAGTTACAGAGAGAGACAGTTACAGAGAGAGAGACAGTTACAGAGAGAGACAGTTACAGAGAGAGAGACAGTTACAGAGAGAGATAGTTACAGAGAGAGACAGTTACAGAGAGAGAGACAGTTACAGAGAGAGAGAGACAGTTACAGAGAGAGACAGTTACAGAGAGAGACAGTTACAGAGAGAGAGACAGTTACAGAGAGAGAGAGACAGTTACAGCGAGAGAGACAGTTACAGAGAGAGACAGTTACAGAGAGAGACAGTTACAGAGAGAGAGACAGTTACAGAGAGAGAGACAGTTACAGAGAGAGACAGTTACAGAGAGAGAGACAGTTACAGAGAGAGAGACAGTTACAGAGAGAGAGACAGTTACAGAGAGAGACAGTTACAGAGAGAGACAGTTACAGAGAGAGAGACAGTTACAGAGAGAGACAGTTACAGAGAGAGAGACAGTTACAGAGAGACAGTTACAGAGAGACAGTTACAGAGAGAGAGAGACAGTTACAGAGAGAGACAGTTACAGAGAGAGAGACAGTTACAGAGAGAGAGACAGTTACAGAGAGAGAGAGACAGTTACAGCGAGAGAGACAGTTACAGAGAGAGACAGTTACAGAGAGAGAGACAGTTACAGAGAGAGAGAGACAGTTACAGAGAGAGACAGTTACAGAGAGAGAGACAGTTACAGAGAGAGACAGTTACAGAGAGAGAGACAGTTACAGAGAGAGACAGTTACAGAGAGAGACAGTTACAGAGAGAGACAGTTACAGAGAGAGACAGTTACAGAGAGAGAGACAGTTACAGAGAGAGACAGTTACAGAGAGAGACAGTTACAGAGAGAGACAGTTACAGAGAGAGAGACAGTTACAGAGAGAGACAGTTACAGAGAGAGAGACAGTTACAGAGAGAGACAGTTACAGAGAGAGACAGTTACAGAGAGAGAGACAGTTACAGAGAGAGACAGTTACAGAGAGAGAGACAGTTACAGAGAGAGAGACAGTTACAGAGAGAGAGACAGTTACAGAGAGAGAGACAGTTACAGAGAGAGAGACAGTTACAGAGAGAGAGACAGTTACAGAGAGAGAGACAGTTACCGAGAGAGAGACAGTTACAGAGAGACAGTTACAGAGAGAGAGACAGTTACAGAGAGAGACAGTTACAGAGAGAGACAGTTACAGAGAGAGACAGTTACAGAGAGAGACAGTTACAGAGAGAGACAGTTACAGAGAGAGACAGTTACAGAGAGAGACAGTTACAGAGAGAGAGACAGTTACAGAGAGAGACAGTTACAGAGAGAGACAGTTACAGAGAGAGACAGTTACAGAGAGAGACAGTTACAGAGAGAGACAGTTACAGAGAGAGACAGTTACAGAGAGAGACAGTTACAGAGAGAGACAGTTACAGAGAGAGACAGTTACAGAGAGAGACAGTTACAGAGAGAGACAGTTACAGAGAGAGACAGTTACAGAGAGAGACAGTTACAGAGAGAGAGAGACAGTTACAGAGAGAGAGACAGTTACAGAGAGAGACAGTTACAGAGAGAGACAGTTACAGAGAGAGAGAGACAGTTACAGAGAGAGACAGTTACAGAGAGAGACAGTTACAGAGAGAGACAGTTACAGAGAGAGACAGTTACAGAGAGAGAGACAGTTACAGAGAGAGAGACAGTTACAGAGAGAGACAGTTACAGAGAGAGAGACAGTTACAGAGAGAGAGACAGTTACAGAGAGAGAGACAGTTACAGAGAGAGACAGTTACAGAGAGAGACAGTTACAGAGAGAGAGACAGTTACAGAGAGAGAGACAGTTACAGAGAGAGACAGTTACAGAGAGAGAGACAGTTACAGAGAGAGAGACAGTTACAGAGAGAGAGACAGTTACAGAGAGAGAGAGACAGTTACAGAGAGAGACAGTTACAGAGAGAGACAGTTACAGAGAGAGACAGTTACAGAGAGAGACAGTTACAGAGAGAGACAGTTACAGAGAGAGAGACAGTTACAGAGAGAGACAGTTACAGAGAGAGACAGTTACAGAGAGAGAGAGACAGTTACAGAGAGAGAGACAGTTACAGAGAGAGACAGTTACAGAGAGAGACAGTTACAGAGAGAGAGAGACAGTTACAGAGAGAGACAGTTACAGAGAGAGACAGTTACAGAGAGAGACAGTTACAGAGAGAGACAGTTACAGAGAGAGACAGTTACAGAGATAGACAGTTACAGAGAGAGACAGTTACAGAGAGAGAGACAGTTACAGAGAGAGACAGTTACAGAGAGAGAGACAGTTACAGAGAGACAGTTACAGAGAGAGAGACAGTTACAGAGAGAGACAGTTACAAAGAGAGAGACTGTTACAGAGAGAGACAGTTACAGAGAGAGAGACAGTTACAGAGAGAGACAGTTACAGAGAGAGAGAGACAGTTACAGAGAGAGAGACAGTTACAGAGAGAGACAGTTACAGAGAGAGAGACAGTTACAGAGAGAGACAGTTACAGAGAGAGACAGTTACAGAGAGAGACAGTTACAGAGAGAGACAGTTACAGAGAGAGAGACAGTTACAGAGAGAGACAGTTACAGAGAGAGACAGTTACAGAGAGATAGACAGTTACAGAGAGAGAGACAGTTACAGAGAGAGAGACAGTTACAGAGAGAGACAGTTACAGAGAGAGACAGTTACAGAGAGAGAGACAGTTACAGAGAGAGAGACAGTTACAGAGAGAGACAGTTACAGAGAGAGAGACAGTTACAGAGTGACAGACAGTTACAGAGAGAGACAGTTACAGAGGGAGACAGTTACAAAGAGAGAGACAGTTACAGAGAGAGACAGTTACAGAGAGAGAGACAGTTACAGAGAGAGACAGTTACAGAGAGAGACAGTTACAGAGAGAGAGACAGTTACAGAGAGAGAGACAGTTACAGAGAGAGACAGTTACAGAGAGAGACAGTTACAGAGAGAGACAGTTACAGAGAGAGACAGTTACAGAGAGAGAGACAGTTACAGAGAGAGACAGTTACAGAGAGAGAGACAGTTACAGAGAGAGACAGTTACAGAGAGAGACAGTTACAGAGAGAGAGACAGTTACAGAGAGAGACAGTTACTGAGAGAGAGACAGTTACAGAGAGAGAGACAGTTACAGAGAGAGAGAGAGTTACAGAGAGAGAGACAGTTACAGAGAGAGACAGTTACAGAGAGAGAGACAGTTACAGAGAGAGAGACAGTTACAGAGAGAGACAGTTACAGAGAGAGAGACAGTTACAGAGAGAGAGACAGTTACAGAGAGAGAGAGACAGTTACAGAGAGAGAGACAGTTACAGAGAGAGAGAGACAGTTACAGAGAGAGAGACAGTTACAGAGAGAGAGACAGTTACAGAGAGAGAGACAGTTACAGAGAGAGACAGTTACAGAGAGAGACAGTTACAGAGAGAGAGACAGTTACAGAGAGAGAGAGACAGTTACAGAGAGAGACAGTTACAGAGAGAGACAGTTACAGAGAGACAGACAGTTACAGAGAGACAGTTACAGAGAGAGAGACAGTTACAGAGAGAGAGACAGTTACAGAGAGAGACAGTTACAGAGAGAGAGACAGTTACAGACAGAGAGACAGTTACAGAGAGAGACAGTTACAGAGAGAGAGACAGTTACAGAGAGAGACAGTTACAGAGAGAGAGAGACAGTTACAGAGAGAGAGACAGTTACAGACAGAGAGACAGTTACAGAGAGAGACAGTTACAGAGAGAGAGACAGTTACAGAGAGAGACAGTTACAGAGAGAGAGACAGTTACAGAGGGAGACAGTTACTGAGAGAGAGACAGTTACAGAGAGAGAGACAGTTACAGAGAGAGAGAGAGTTACAGAGAGAGAGACAGTTACAGAGAGAGACAGTTACAGAGAGAGAGACAGTTACAGAGAGAGAGACAGTTACAGAGAGAGACAGTTACAGAGAGAGACAGTTACAGAGAGAGAGACAGTTACAGAGAGAGAGACAGTTACAGAGAGAGACAGTTAAAGAGAGAGACAGTTACAGAGAGAGACAGTTACAGAGAGAGAGACAGTTACAGAGAGAGAGAGACAGTTACAGAGAGAGAGACAGTTACAGAGAGAGACAGTTACAGAGAGAGAGACAGTTACAGAGAGAGACAGTTACAGAGAGAGACAGTTACAGAGAGAGAGAGACAGTTATAGAGAGAGACAGTTACAGAGAGAGACAGTTACAGAGAGAGAGACAGTTACAGAGAGAGACAGTTACAGAGAGAGAGACAGTTACAGAGAGAGACAGTTACAGAGAGAGACAGTTACAGAGAGAGAGAGACAGTTACAGAGAGAGAGAGACAGTTACAGAGAGAGAGACAGTTACAGAGAGAGACAGTTACAGAGAGAGAGACAGTTACAGAGAGAGAGACAGTTACAGAGAGAGAGACAGTTACAGAGAGAGAGAGACAGTTACAGAGAGAGACAGTTACAGAGAGAGAGACAGTTACAGAGAGAGACAGTTACAGAGAGAGAGACAGTTACAGAGAGAGACAGTTACAGAGAGAGAGACAGTTACAGAGAGAGACAGTTACAGAGAGAGACAGTTACAGAGAGAGACAGTTACAGAGAGAGACAGTTACAGAGAGAGAGACAGTTACAGAGAGAGACAGTTACAGAGAGAGACAGTTACAGAGAGATAGACAGTTACAGAGAGAGAGACAGTTACAGAGAGAGAGACAGTTACAGAGAGAGACAGTTACAGAGAGAGACAGTTACAGAGAGAGAGACAGTTACAGAGAGAGAGACAGTTACAGAGAGAGACAGTTACAGAGAGAGACAGTTACAGAGAGAGACAGTTACAGAGGGAGACAGTTACAAAGAGAGAGACAGTTACAGAGAGAGAGACAGTTACAGAGAGAGAGACAGTTACAGAGAGAGAGACAGTTACAGAGAGAGACAGTTACAGAGAGAGACAGTTACAGAGAGAGAGACAGTTACAAAGAGAGAGACAGTTACAGAGAGAGAGACAGTTACAGAGAGAGAGACAGTTACAGAGAGAGAGACAGTTACAGAGAGAGAGACAGTTACAGAGAGAGACAGTTACAGAGAGAGAGACAGTTACAGAGAGACAGTTACAGAGAGAGAGACAGTTACAGAGAGAGAGACAGTTACAGAGAGAGAGAGACAGTTACAGAGAGAGAGAGACAGTTACAGAGAGAGAGACAGTTACAGAGAGAGACAGTTACAGAGAGAGAGAGACAGTTACAGAGAGAGACAGTTACAGAGAGAGACAGTTACAGAGAGAGACAGTTACAGAGAGAGACAGTTACAGAGAGAGACAGTTACAGAGAGACAGTTACAGAGAGAGAGACAGTTACAGAGAGAGAGACAGTTACAGAGAGAGAGACAGTTACAGAGAGAGACAGTTACAGAGAGAGACAGTTACAGAGAGAGAGACAGTTACAGAGAGAGAGACAGTTACAGAGAGAGAGACAGTTACAGAGAGAGACAGTTACAGAGAGAGACAGTTACAGAGAGAGACAGTTACAGAGAGAGAGACAGTTACAGAGAGAGACAGTTACAGAGAGAGACAGTTACAGAGGGAGACAGTTACAAAGAGAGAGACAGTTACAGAGAGAGACAGTTACAGAGAGATAGACAGTTACAGAGAGAGAGACAGTTACAGAGAGAGAGACAGTTACAGAGAGAGACAGTTACAGAGAGAGACAGTTACAGAGAGACAGACAGTTACAGAGAGAGAGACAGTTACAGAGAGAGAGAGACAGTTACAGAGAGAGAGACAGTTACAGAGAGAGACAGTTACAGAGAGAGAGACAGTTACAGAGAGAGACAGTTACTGAGAGAGAGACAGTTACAGAGAGAGAGACAGTTACAGAGAGAGAAAGAGTTACAGAGAGAGAGACAGTTACAGAGAGAGACAGTTACAGAGAGAGAGACAGTTACAGAGAGAGAGACAGTTACAGAGAGAGAGAGTTACAGAGAGAGAGACAGTTACAGAGAGAGACAGTTACAGAGAGAGACAGTTACAGAGAGAGAGACAGTTACAGAGAGAGAGACAGTTACAGAGAGAGAGAGACAGTTACAAAGAGAGAGACAGTTACAGAGAGAGACAGTTACAGAGAGATAGACAGTTACAGAGAGAGAGACAGTTACAGAGAGAGAGACAGTTACAGAGAGAGAGACAGTTACAGAGGGAGACAGTTACAGAGGGAGACAGTTACAGAGAGAGACAGTTACAGAGAGACAGTTACAGAGAGAGAGACAGTTACAGAGAGAGAGACAGTTACAGAGAGAGAGACAGTTACAGAGAGAGACAGTTACAGAGAGAGAGACAGTTACAGAGAGAGACAGTTACAGAGAGAGAGACAGTTACAGAGAGAGACAGTTACAGAGAGAGAGACAGTTACAGAGAGAGAGACAGTTACAGAGAGAGAGACAGTTACAGAGAGAGAGACAGTTACAGAGAGAGAGACAGTTACAGAGAGAGACAGTTACAGAGAGAGACAGTTACAGAGAGAGAGAGAGTTACAGAGAGAGAGACAGTTACAGAGAGAGACAGTTACAGAGAGAGAGACAGTTACAGAGAGAGAGAGACAGTTACAGAGAGAGACAGTTACAGAGAGAGACAGTTACAGAGAGAGAGACAGTTACAGAGAGAGACAGTTACAGAGAGAGACAGTTACAGAGAGAGACAGTTACAGAGAGAGAGACAGTTACAGAGAGAGAGACAGTTACAGAGAGAGACAGTTACAGATAGAGACAGTTACAGAGAGAGAGACAGTTACAGAGAGAGACAGTTACAGAGAGAGACAGTTACAGAGAGAGAGACAGTTACAGAGAGAGAGACAGTTACAGAGAGAGAGACAGTTACAGAGAGAGACAGTTACAGAGAGAGACAGTTACAGAGAGAGACAGTTACAGAGAGAGAGACAGTTACAGAGAGAGAGACAGTTACAGAGAGAGAGACAGTTACAGAGAGAGAGACAGTTACAGAGAGAGAGACAGTTACAGAGAGAGAGAGACAGTTACAGAGAGAGACAGTTACAGAGAGAGAGACAGTTACAGAGAGAGAGAGACAGTACAGAAAGAGAGAGAGTTACAGAGAGAGACAGTTACAGAGAGAGACAGTTACAGAGAGAGAGACAGTTACAGAGAGAGACAGTTACAGAGAGAGACAGTTACAGAGAGAGAGACAGTTACAGAGAGAGAGACAGTTACAGAGAGAGACAGTTACAGAGAGAGACAGTTACAGAGAGAGAGACAGTTACAGAGAGAGACAGTTACAGAGAGAGAGACAGTTACAGAGAGAGAGACAGTTACAGAGAGAGACAGTTACGAGAGAGAGAGACAGTTACAGAGAGAGAGACAGTTACAGAGAGAGAGACAGTTACAGAGAGAGAGAGACAGTTACAGAGAGAGACAGTTACAAAGAGAGAGAGACAGTTACAGAGAGAGACAGTTACAAAGAGAGAGACAGTTACAGAGAGAGACTGTTACAGAGAGAGAGAGACAGTTACAGAGAGAGACAGTTACAGAGAGAGACAGTTACAGAGAGAGAGACAGTTACAGAGAGAGAGACAGTTACAGAGAGAGACAGTTACGAGAGAGAGAGACAGTTACAGAGAGAGAGACAGTTACAGAGAGAGAGACAGTTACAGAGTGGCAGAGACAGTTACAGAGAGAGAGAGACAGTTACAGAGAGAGACAGTTACAGAGAGAGACAGTTACAGAGAGAGACAGTTACAGAGAGAGAGAGACAGTTACAGAGAGAGAGAGACAGTTACAGAGAGAGACAGTTACAGAGAGAGACAGTTACAGAGAGAGACAGTTACAGAGAGAGACAGTTACAGAGAGAGACAGTTACAGAGAGAGAGACAGTTACAGAGAGAGAGACAGTTACAGAGAGAGAGAGACAGTTACAGAGAGAGAGACAGTTACAGAGAGAGAGAGACAGTTACAGAGAGAGAGACAGTTACAGAGAGAGACAGTTACAGAGAGAGACAGTTACAGAGAGAGAGACAGTTACAGAGAGAGACAGTTACAGAGAGAGACAGTTACAGAGAGAGACAGTTACAGAGAGAGACAGTTACAGAGAGAGACAGTTACAGAGAGAGACAGTTACAGAGAGAGAGACAGTTACAGAGAGAGAGACAGTTACAGAGAGAGACAGACAGTTACAGAGAGAGAGACAGTTACAGAGAGAGAGACAGTTACAGAGAGAGAGACAGTTGCAGAGAGAGACAGTTACAGAGAGAGACAGTTACAGAGAGAGAGAGAGACAGTTACAGAGAGAGACAGTTACAGAGAGAGACAGTTACAGAGAGAGACAGTTACAGAGAGAGACATTTACAGAGAGAGAGACAGTTACAGAGAGAGACAGTTACAGAGAGAGAGACAGTTACAGAGAGAGAGACAGTTACAGAGAGAGAGACAGTAACAGATAGAGAGAGACAGTTACAGAGAGAGACAGTTACAGAGAGAGAGACAGTTACAGAGAGAGAGACAGTTACAGAGAGAGAGACAGTTACAGAGAGAGACAGTTACAGAGAGAGACAGTTACAGAGAGAGAGACAGTTACAGAGAGAGACAGTTACAGAGAGAGACAGTTACAGAGAGAGAGAGACAGTTACAGAGAGAGAGACAGTTACAGAGAGAGACAGTTACAGAGAGAGAGACAGTTACAGAGAGAGACAGTTACAGAGAGAGAGAGACAGTTACAGAGAGAGAGACAGTTACAGAGAGAGAGAGACAGTACAGAAAGAGAGAGAGTTACAGAGAGAGACAGTTACAGAGAGAGACAGTTACAGAGAGAGAGACAGTTACAGAGAGAGACAGTTACAGAGAGAGACAGTTACAGAGAGAGAGACAGTTACAGAGAGAGAGACAGTTACAGAGAGAGACAGTTACAGAGAGAGACAGTTACAGAGAGAGACAGTTACAGAGAGAGAGACAGTTACAGAGAGAGAGACAGTTACGAGAGAGAGAGACAGTTACAGAGAGAGAGACAGTTACAGAGAGAGAGACAGTTACAGAGAGAGAGAGACAGTTACAGAGAGAGACAGTTACAAAGAGAGAGAGACAGTTACAGAGAGAGACAGTTACAAAGAGAGAGACAGTTACAGAGAGAGACTGTTACAGAGAGAGAGAGACAGTTACAGAGAGAGACAGTTACAGAGAGAGACAGTTACAGAGAGAGAGACAGTTACAGAGAGAGAGACAGTTACAAAGAGAGAGACAGTTACAGAGAGAGACTGTTACAGAGAGAGAGAGACAGTTACAGAGAGAGACAGTTACAGAGAGAGACAGTTACAGAGAGAGAGACAGTTACAGAGAGAGAGACAGTTACAGAGAGAGAGACAGTTACAGAGAGAGACAGTTACAGAGAGAGACAGTTACAGAGAGAGAGACAGTTACAGAGAGAGACAGTTACAGAGAGAGAGACAGTTACAGAGAGAGACTGTTACAGAGAGAGACTGTTACAGAGAGAGAGAGACAGTTACAGAGAGAGACAGTTACAGAGAGAGACTGTTACAGAGAGAGAGAGACAGTTACAGAGAGAGACAGTTACAGAGAGAGACAGTTACGAGAGAGAGAGACAGTTACAGAGAGAGAGACAGTTACAGAGAGAGAGACAGTTACAGAGTGGCAGAGACAGTTACAGAGAGAGAGAGACAGTTACAGAGAGAGACAGTTACAGAGAGAGACAGTTACAGAGAGAGACAGTTACAGAGAGAGAGACAGTTACAGAGAGAGACAGTTACAGAGAGAGACAGTTACAGAGAGAGAGACAGTTACAGAGAGAGAGACAGTTACAGAGAGAGAGACAGTTACAGAGAGAGAGACAGTTACAGAGAGAGACAGTTACAGAGAGAGAGACAGTTACAGAGAGAGAGACAGTTACAGAGAGAGACAGTTACAGAGAGAGAGACAGTTACAGAGAGACAGTTACAGAGAGAGACAGTTACAGAGAGAGAGACAGTTACAGAGAGAGAGAGACAGTTACAGAGAGAGACAGTTACAGAGAGAGAGACAGTTACAGAGAAACAGTTACAGAGAGAGAGACAGTTACTGAGAGAGAGACAGTTACAGAGAGAGAGACATTTACAGAGAGAGACAGTTACAGAGATAGACAGTTACAGAGAGAGACAGTTACAGAGAGAGACAGTTACAGAGAGATAGACAGTTACAGAGAGAGAGACAGTTACAGAGAGAGACAGTTACAGAGAGAGACAGTTACAGAGAGAGACAGTTACAGAGAGAGACAGTTACAGAGAGAGAGACAGTTACAGAGAGAGAGACAGTTACAGAGAGAGAGACAGTTACAGAGAGAGAGAGACAGTTACAGAGAGAGACAGTTACAGAGAGAGACAGTTACAGAGAGAGACAGTTACAGAGAGAGAGACAGTTACAGAGAGAGAGACAGTTACAGAGAGAGACAGTTACGAGAGAGAGAGACAGTTACAGAGAGAGAGACAGTTACAGAGAGAGAGACAGTTACAGAGAGAGAGACAGTTACAGAGAGAGAGACAGTTACAGAGAGAGACAGTTACAGAGAGAGACAGTTACAGAGAGAGAGACAGTTACAGAGAGAGACAGTTACAGAGAGAGACAGTTACAGAGAGAGAGACAGTTACAGAGAGAGAGACAGTTACAGAGAGAGAGACAGTTACAGAGAGAGAGACAGTTACAGAGAGAGACAGTTACAGAGAGAGAGACAGTTACAGAGAGAGAGACAGTTACAGAGAGAGACAGTTACAGAGAGAGAGACAGTTACAGAGAGACAGTTACAGAGAGAGACAGTTACAGAGAGAGAGACAGTTACAGAGAGAGAGAGACAGTTACAGAGAGAGACAGTTACAGAGAGAGAGACAGTTACAGAGAAACAGTTACAGAGAGAGAGACAGTTACAGAGAGAGACAGTTACAGAGAGAGACAGTTACAGAGAGAGACAGTTACAGAGAGAGAGACAGTTACAGAGAGAGAGACAGTTACAGAGAGAGACAGTTACAGAGAGAGACAGTTACAGAGAGAGAGACAGTTACAGAGAGAGACAGTTACAGAGAGAGACAGTTACAGAGAGAGACAGTTACAGAGAGAGAGACAGTTACAGAGAGAGAGACAGTTACAGAGAGAGAGACAGTTACAGAGAGAGAGAGACAGTTACAGAGAGAGACAGTTACAGAGAGAGACAGTTACAGAGAGAGACAGTTACAGAGAGAGAGACAGTTACAGAGAGAGACAGTTACAGAGAGAGACAGTTACAGAGAGAGAGACAGTTACAGAGAGAGAGACAGTTACAGAGAGAGAGACAGTTACAGAGAGAGAGACAGTTACAGAGAGAGACAGTTACAGAGAGAGAGACAGTTACAGAGAGAGAGACAGTTACAGAGAGAGACAGTTACAGAGAGAGAGACAGTTACAGAGAGACAGTTACAGAGAGAGACAGTTACAGAGAGAGAGACAGTTACAGAGAGAGAGAGACAGTTACAGAGAGAGACAGTTACAGAGAGAGAGACAGTTACAGAGAAACAGTTACAGAGAGAGAGACAGTTACTGAGAGAGAGACAGTTACAGAGAGAGAGACATTTACAGAGAGAGACAGTTACAGAGATAGACAGTTACAGAGAGAGACAGTTACAGAGAGAGACAGTTACAGAGAGATAGACAGTTACAGAGAGAGAGACAGTTACAGAGAGAGACAGTTACAGAGAGAGACAGTTACAGAGAGAGACAGTTACAGAGAGAGACAGTTACAGAGAGAGAGACAGTTACAGAGAGAGAGACAGTTACAGAGAGAGAGACAGTTACAGAGAGAGAGAGACAGTTACAGAGAGAGACAGTTACAGAGAGAGACAGTTACAGAGAGAGACAGTTACAGAGAGAGAGACAGTTACAGAGAGAGAGACAGTTACAGAGAGAGACAGTTACGAGAGAGAGAGACAGTTACAGAGAGAGAGACAGTTACAGAGAGAGAGACAGTTACAGAGTGGCAGAGACAGTTACAGAGAGAGAGAGACAGTTACAGAGAGAGACAGTTACAGAGAGAGACAGTTACAGAGAGAGACAGTTACAGAGAGAGACAGTTACAGAGAGAGAGACAGTTACAGAGAGAGAGACAGTTACAGAGAGAGAGAGACAGTTACAGAGAGAGAGACAGTTACAGAGAGAGAGAGACAGTTACAGAGAGAGAGAGACAGTTACAGAGAGAGAGACAGTTACAGAGAGAGACAGTTACAGAGAGAGACAGTTACAGAGAGAGAGACAGTTACAGAGAGAGACAGTTACAGAGAGAGACAGTTACAGAGAGAGACAGTTACAGAGAGAGACAGTTACAGAGATAGACAGTTACAGAGAGAGACAGTTACAGAGAGAGAGACAGTTACAGAGAGAGAGACAGTTACAGAGAGAGACAGACAGTTACAGAGAGAGAGACAGTTACAGAGAGAGAGACAGTTACAGAGAGAGAGACAGTTGCAGAGAGAGACAGTTACAGAGAGAGACAGTTACAGAGAGAGAGAGAGACAGTTACAGAGAGAGACAGTTACAGAGAGAGACAGTTACAGAGAGAGACAGTTACAGAGAGAGACATTTACAGAGAGAGAGACAGTTACAGAGAGAGACAGTTACAGAGAGAGAGACAGTTACAGAGAGAGAGACAGTTACAGAGAGAGAGACAGTAACAGATAGAGAGAGACAGTTACAGAGAGAGACAGTTACAGAGAGAGAGACAGTTACAGAGAGAGAGACAGTTACAGAGAGAGAGACAGTTACAGAGAGAGACAGTTACAGAGAGAGACAGTTACAGAGAGAGAGACAGTTACAGAGAGAGACAGTTACAGAGAGAGACAGTTACAGAGAGAGAGAGACAGTTACAGAGAGAGAGACAGTTACAGAGAGAGACAGTTACAGAGAGAGAGACAGTTACAGAGAGAGACAGTTACAGAGAGAGAGAGACAGTTACAGAGAGAGAGACAGTTACAGAGAGAGAGAGACAGTACAGAAAGAGAGAGAGTTACAGAGAGAGACAGTTACAGAGAGAGACAGTTACAGAGAGAGAGACAGTTACAGAGAGAGACAGTTACAGAGAGAGACAGTTACAGAGAGAGAGACAGTTACAGAGAGAGAGACAGTTACAGAGAGAGACAGTTACAGAGAGAGACAGTTACAGAGAGAGACAGTTACAGAGAGAGAGACAGTTACAGAGAGAGAGACAGTTACGAGAGAGAGAGACAGTTACAGAGAGAGAGACAGTTACAGAGAGAGAGACAGTTACAGAGAGAGAGAGACAGTTACAGAGAGAGACAGTTACAAAGAGAGAGAGACAGTTACAGAGAGAGACAGTTACAAAGAGAGAGACAGTTACAGAGAGAGACTGTTACAGAGAGAGAGAGACAGTTACAGAGAGAGACAGTTACAGAGAGAGACAGTTACAGAGAGAGAGACAGTTACAGAGAGAGAGACAGTTACAGAGAGAGAGACAGTTACAGAGTGGCAGAGACAGTTACAGAGAGAGACAGTTACAGAGAGAGACTGTTACAGAGAGAGAGAGACAGTTACAGAGAGAGACAGTTACAGAGAGAGACAGTTACGAGAGAGAGAGACAGTTACAGAGAGAGAGACAGTTACAGAGAGAGAGACAGTTACAGAGTGGCAGAGACAGTTACAGAGAGAGAGAGACAGTTACAGAGAGAGACAGTTACAGAGAGAGACAGTTACAGAGAGAGACAGTTACAGAGAGAGAGACAGTTACAGAGAGAGAGAGACAGTTACAGAGAGAGAGAGACAGTTACAGAGAGAGAGAGACAGTTACAGAGAGAGAGACAGTTACAGAGAGAGACAGTTACAGAGAGAGACAGTTACAGAGAGAGAGACAGTTACAGAGAGAGAGACAGTTACAGAGAGAGACAGTTACAGAGAGAGAGACAGTTACAGAGAGAGAGACAGTTACAGAGAGAGACAGACAGTTACAGAGAGAGAGACAGTTACAGAGAGAGAGACAGTTACAGAGAGAGAGACAGTTGCAGAGAGAGACAGTTACAGAGAGAGACAGTTACAGAGAGAGAGAGAGACAGTTACAGAGAGAGAGACAGTTACAGAGAGAGACAGTTACAGAGAGAGACAGTTACAGAGAGAGACATTTACAGAGAGAGAGACAGTTACAGAGAGAGACAGTTACAGAGAGAGAGAGACAGTTACAGAGAGAGAGAGACAGTTACAGAGAGAGAGACAGTTACAGAGAGAGACAGTTACAGAGAGAGAGACAGTTACAGAGAGAGAGACAGTTACAGAGAGAGAGACAGTTACAGAGAGAGAGAGACAGTTACAGAGAGAGACAGTTACAGAGAGAGAGACAGTTACAGAGAGAGACAGTTACAGAGAGAGAGACAGTTACAGAGAGAGACAGTTACAGAGAGAGAGACAGTTACAGAGAGAGACAGTTACAGAGAGAGACAGTTACAGAGAGAGACAGTTACAGAGAGAGACAGTTACAGAGAGAGAGACAGTTACAGAGAGAGACAGTTACAGAGAGAGACAGTTACAGAGAGATAGACAGTTACAGAGAGAGAGACAGTTACAGAGAGAGAGACAGTTACAGAGAGAGACAGTTACAGAGAGAGACAGTTACAGAGAGAGAGACAGTTACAGAGAGAGAGACAGTTACAGAGAGAGACAGTTACAGAGAGAGACAGTTACAGAGAGAGACAGTTACAGAGGGAGACAGTTACAAAGAGAGAGACAGTTACAGAGAGAGAGACAGTTACAGAGAGAGAGACAGTTACAGAGAGAGAGACAGTTACAGAGAGAGACAGTTACAGAGAGAGACAGTTACAGAGAGAGAGACAGTTACAAAGAGAGAGACAGTTACAGAGAGAGAGACAGTTACAGAGAGAGAGACAGTTACAGAGAGAGAGACAGTTACAGAGAGAGACAGTTACAGAGAGAGACAGTTACAGAGAGAGAGAGACAGTTACAGAGAGAGACAGTTACAGAGAGAGACAGTTACAGAGAGAGACAGTTAAAGAGAGAGACAGTTACAGAGAGAGACAGTTACAGAGAGAGACAGTTACAGAGAGAGAGACAGTTACAGAGAGACAGTTACAGAGAGAGAGACAGTTACAGAGAGAGAGACAGTTACAGAGAGACAGTTACAGAGAGAGAGACAGTTACAGAGAGAGAGACAGTTACAGAGAGAGAGACAGTTACAGAGAGAGACAGTTACAGAGAGAGACAGTTACAGAGAGAGACAGTTACAGAGAGACAGACAGTTACAGAGAGAGAGACAGTTACAGAGAGAGAGAGACAGTTACAGAGAGAGACAGTTACAGAGAGAGACAGTTACAGAGAGAGAGACAGTTACAGAGAGAGACAGTTACTGAGAGAGAGACAGTTACAGAGAGAGAGACAGTTACAGAGAGAGAAAGAGTTACAGAGAGAGAGACAGTTACAGAGAGAGACAGTTACAGAGAGAGAGACAGTTACAGAGAGAGAGACAGTTACAGAGAGAGAGAGTTACAGAGAGAGAGACAGTTACAGAGAGAGACAGTTACAGAGAGAGACAGTTACAGAGAGAGAGACAGTTACAGAGAGAGAGACAGTTACAGAGAGAGAGAGACAGTTACAAAGAGAGAGACAGTTACAGAGAGAGACAGTTACAGAGAGATAGACAGTTACAGAGAGAGAGACAGTTACAGAGAGAGAGACAGTTACAGAGAGAGAGACAGTTACAGAGAGAGACAGTTACAGAGAGAGACAGTTACAGAGAGAGACAGTTACAGAGAGACAGTTACAGAGAGAGAGACAGTTACAGAGAGAGACAGTTACAGAGAGAGAGACAGTTACAGAGATAGACAGTTACAGAGAGAGACAGTTACAGAGAGAGACAGTTACAGAGAGAGAGACAGTTACAGAGAGAGAGAGACAGTTACAGAGAGAGAGACAGTTACAGAGAGAGAGACAGTTACAGAGAGAGACAGTTACAGAGAGAGAGACAGTTACAGAGAGAGACAGTTACAGAGAGAGAGACAGTTACAGAGAGAGACAGTTACAGAGAGAGAGACAGTTACAGAGAGAGAGACAGTTACAGAGAGAGAGACAGTTACAGAGAGAGAGACAGTTACAGAGAGAGAGACAGTTACAGAGAGAGACAGTTACAGAGAGAGACAGTTACAGAGAGAGAGAGAGTTACAGAGAGAGAGACAGTTACAGAGAGAGACAGTTACAGAGAGAGAGACAGTTACAGAGAGAGAGACAGTTACAGAGAGAGAGACAGTTACAGAGAGAGAGAGACAGTTACAGAGAGAGACAGTTACAGAGAGAGACAGTTACAGAGAGAGAGACAGTTACAGAGAGAGACAGTTACAGAGAGAGACAGTTACAGAGAGAGACAGTTACAGAGAGAGAGACAGTTACAGAGAGAGAGACAGTTACAGAGAGAGACAGTTACAGATAGAGACAGTTACAGAGAGAGAGACAGTTACAGAGAGAGACAGTTACAGAGAGAGACAGTTACAGAGAGAGAGACAGTTACAGAGAGAGAGACAGTTACAGAGAGAGAGACAGTTACAGAGAGAGACAGTTACAGAGAGAGACAGTTACAGAGAGAGACAGTTACAGAGAGAGAGACAGTTACAGAGAGAGAGACAGTTACAGAGAGAGAGACAGTTACAGAGAGAGAGACAGTTACAGAGAGAGAGAGTTACAGAGAGAGAGACAGTTACAGAGAGAGAGAGACAGTACAGAAAGAGAGAGAGTTACAGAGAGAGACAGTTACAGAGAGAGACAGTTACAGAGAGAGAGACAGTTACAGAGAGAGACAGTTACAGAGAGAGACAGTTACAGAGAGAGAGACAGTTACAGAGAGAGAGACAGTTACAGAGAGAGACAGTTACAGAGAGAGACAGTTACAGAGAGAGAGACAGTTACAGAGAGAGACAGTTACAGAGAGAGAGACAGTTACAGAGAGAGAGACAGTTACAGAGAGAGAGACAGTTACAGAGAGAGAGAGACAGTTACAGAGAGAGACAGTTACAAAGAGAGAGAGACAGTTACAGAGAGAGACAGTTACAAAGAGAGAGACAGTTACAGAGAGAGACTGTTACAGAGAGAGAGAGACAGTTACAGAGAGAGACAGTTACAGAGAGAGACAGTTACAGAGAGAGAGACAGTTACAGAGAGAGAGACAGTTACAGAGAGAGACAGTTACAGAGAGAGAGACAGTTACAGAGAGAGAGACAGTTACAGAGAGAGACAGTTACAGAGAGAGAGACAGTTACAGAGAGAGAGACAGTTACAGAGAGAGAGACAGTTACAGAGAGAGAGACAGTTACGAGAGAGAGAGACAGTTACAGAGAGAGAGACAGTTACAGAGAGAGAGACAGTTACAGAGTGGCAGAGACAGTTACAGAGAGAGAGAGACAGTTACAGAGAGAGACAGTTACAGAGAGAGACAGTTACAGAGAGAGACAGTTACAGAGAGAGACAGTTACAGAGAGAGAGACAGTTACAGAGAGAGAGACAGTTACAGAGAGAGAGAGACAGTTACAGAGAGAGAGACAGTTACAGAGAGAGAGAGACAGTTACAGAGAGAGAGACAGTTACAGAGAGAGAGACAGTTACAGAGAGAGACAGTTACAGAGAGAGACAGTTACAGAGAGAGAGACAGTTACAGAGAGAGAGACAGTTACAGAGAGAGACAGTTACAGAGAGAGAGACAGTTACAGAGAGAGACAGTTACAGAGAGAGAGACAGTTACAGAGAGAGAGACAGTTACAGAGAGAGAGACAGTTACAGAGAGAGACAGTTACAGAGAGAGACAGTTACAGAGAGAGAGACAGTTACAGAGAGAGACAGTTACAGAGAGAGACAGTTACAGAGAGAGAGACAGTTACAGAGAGAGAGACAGTTACAGAGAGAGACAGTTACAGAGAGAGACAGTTACAGAGAGAGACAGTTACAGAGAGAGAGACAGTTACAGAGAGAGAGACAGTTACAGAGAGAGAGACAGTTACAGAGAGAGAGTAAGTTACAGAGAGAGAGACAGTTACAGAGAGAGACAGTTACAGAGAGAGACAGTTACAGAGAGAGACAGTTACAGAGAGAGAGACAGTTACAGAGAGAGACAGTTACAGAGAGAGAGAGACAGTTACAGAGAGAGAGACAGTTACAGAGAGAGAGAGACAGTTACAGAGAGAGACAGTTACAGAGAGAGAGACAGTTACAGAGAGAGACAGTTACAGAGAGAGACAGTTACAGAGAGAGAGACAGTTACAGAGAGAGAGACAGTTACAGAGAGAGACAGTTACAGAGAGAGACAGACAGTTACAGAGAGAGAGACAGTTACAGAGAGAGACAGTTACAGAGAGAGACAGTTACAGAGAGAGAGACAGTTACAGAGAGAGACAGTTACAGAGAGAGAGACAGTTACAGAGAGAGAGACAGTTGCAGAGAGAGACAGTTACAGAGAGAGACAGTTACAGAGAGAGAGAGAGACAGTTACAGAGAGAGACAGTTACAGAGAGAGACAGTTACAGAGAGAGACAGTTACAGAGAGAGACATTTACAGAGAGAGAGACAGTTACAGAGAGAGACAGTTACAGAGAGAGAGACAGTTACAGAGAGAGAGACAGTTACAGAGAGAGAGACAGTAACAGATAGAGAGAGACAGTTACAGAGAGAGACAGTTACAGAGAGAGAGACAGTTACAGAGAGAGAGACAGTTACAGAGAGAGAGACAGTTACAGAGAGAGACAGTTACAGAGAGAGAGAGACAGTTACAGAGAGAGAGACAGTTACAGAGAGAGAGACAGTTACAGAGAGAGACAGTTACAGAGAGAGAGAGACAGTTACAGAGAGAGAGACAGTTACAGAGAGAGAGACAGTTACAGAGAGAGAGACAGTTACAGAGAGAGACAGTTACAGAGAGAGACAGTTACAGAGAGAGAGACAGTTACAGAGAGAGACAGTTACAGAGAGAGACAGTTACAGAGAGAGAGAGACAGTTACAGAGAGAGAGACAGTTACAGAGAGAGACAGTTACAGAGAGAGAGACAGTTACAGAGAGAGACAGTTACAGAGAGAGAGAGACAGTTACAGAGAGAGAGACAGTTACAGAGAGAGAGAGACAGTACAGAAAGAGAGAGAGTTACAGAGAGAGACAGTTACAGAGAGAGACAGTTACAGAGAGAGAGATAGTTACAGAGAGAGACAGTTACAGAGAGAGACAGTTACAGAGAGAGAGACAGTTACAGAGAGAGAGACAGTTACAGAGAGAGAGAGACAGTACAGAAAGAGAGAGAGTTACAGAGAGAGACAGTTACAGAGAGAGACAGTTACAGAGAGAGAGACAGTTACAGAGAGAGACAGTTACAGAGAGAGACAGTTACAGAGAGAGAGACAGTTACAGAGAGAGAGACAGTTACAGAGAGAGACAGTTACAGAGAGAGACAGTTACAGAGAGAGAGACAGTTACAGAGAGAGACAGTTACAGAGAGAGAGACAGTTACAGAGAGAGAGACAGTTACAGAGAGAGAGACAGTTACAGAGAGAGAGAGACAGTTACAGAGAGAGACAGTTACAAAGAGAGAGAGACAGTTACAGAGAGAGACAGTTACAAAGAGAGAGACAGTTACAGAGAGAGACTGTTACAGAGAGAGAGAGACAGTTACAGAGAGAGACAGTTACAGAGAGAGACAGTTACAGAGAGAGAGACAGTTACAGAGAGAGAGACAGTTACAGAGAGAGACAGTTACGAGAGAGAGAGACAGTTACAGAGAGAGAGACAGTTACAGAGAGAGAGACAGTTACAGAGTGGCAGAGACAGTTACAGAGAGAGAGAGACAGTTACAGAGAGAGACAGTTACAGAGAGAGACAGTTACAGAGAGAGACAGTTACAGAGAGAGACAGTTACAGAGAGAGAGACAGTTACAGAGAGAGAGACAGTTACAGAGAGAGAGAGACAGTTACAGAGAGAGAGACAGTTACAGAGAGAGAGAGACAGTTACAGAGAGAGAGACAGTTACAGAGAGAGAGACAGTTACAGAGAGAGACAGTTACAGAGAGAGACAGTTACAGAGAGAGAGACAGTTACAGAGAGAGAGACAGTTACAGAGAGAGACAGTTACAGAGAGAGAGACAGTTACAGAGAGAGACAGTTACAGAGAGAGAGACAGTTACAGAGAGAGAGACAGTTACAGAGAGAGAGACAGTTACAGAGAGAGACAGTTACAGAGAGAGACAGTTACAGAGAGAGAGACAGTTACAGAGAGAGACAGTTACAGAGAGAGACAGTTACAGAGAGAGAGACAGTTACAGAGAGAGAGACAGTTACAGAGAGAGACAGTTACAGAGAGAGACAGTTACAGAGAGAGACAGTTACAGAGAGAGAGACAGTTACAGAGAGAGAGACAGTTACAGAGAGAGAGACAGTTACAGAGAGAGAGTAAGTTACAGAGAGAGAGACAGTTACAGAGAGAGACAGTTACAGAGAGAGACAGTTACAGAGAGAGACAGTTACAGAGAGAGAGACAGTTACAGAGAGAGACAGTTACAGAGAGAGAGAGACAGTTACAGAGAGAGAGACAGTTACAGAGAGAGAGAGACAGTTACAGAGAGAGACAGTTACAGAGAGAGAGACAGTTACAGAGAGAGACAGTTACAGAGAGAGACAGTTACAGAGAGAGAGACAGTTACAGAGAGAGAGACAGTTACAGAGAGAGACAGTTACAGAGAGAGACAGACAGTTACAGAGAGAGAGACAGTTACAGAGAGAGACAGTTACAGAGAGAGACAGTTACAGAGAGAGAGACAGTTACAGAGAGAGACAGTTACAGAGAGAGAGACAGTTACAGAGAGAGAGACAGTTGCAGAGAGAGACAGTTACAGAGAGAGACAGTTACAGAGAGAGAGAGAGACAGTTACAGAGAGAGACAGTTACAGAGAGAGACAGTTACAGAGAGAGACAGTTACAGAGAGAGACATTTACAGAGAGAGAGACAGTTACAGAGAGAGACAGTTACAGAGAGAGAGACAGTTACAGAGAGAGAGACAGTTACAGAGAGAGAGACAGTAACAGATAGAGAGAGACAGTTACAGAGAGAGACAGTTACAGAGAGAGAGACAGTTACAGAGAGAGAGACAGTTACAGAGAGAGAGACAGTTACAGAGAGAGACAGTTACAGAGAGAGAGAGACAGTTACAGAGAGAGAGACAGTTACAGAGAGAGAGACAGTTACAGAGAGAGACAGTTACAGAGAGAGAGAGACAGTTACAGAGAGAGAGACAGTTACAGAGAGAGAGACAGTTACAGAGAGAGAGACAGTTACAGAGAGAGACAGTTACAGAGAGAGACAGTTACAGAGAGAGAGACAGTTACAGAGAGAGACAGTTACAGAGAGAGACAGTTACAGAGAGAGAGAGACAGTTACAGAGAGAGAGACAGTTACAGAGAGAGACAGTTACAGAGAGAGAGACAGTTACAGAGAGAGACAGTTACAGAGAGAGAGAGACAGTTACAGAGAGAGAGACAGTTACAGAGAGAGAGAGACAGTACAGAAAGAGAGAGAGTTACAGAGAGAGACAGTTACAGAGAGAGACAGTTACAGAGAGAGAGATAGTTACAGAGAGAGACAGTTACAGAGAGAGACAGTTACAGAGAGAGAGACAGTTACAGAGAGAGAGACAGTTACAGAGAGAGACAGTTACAGAGAGAGACAGTTACAGAGAGAGAGACAGTTACAGAGAGAGAGACAGTTACAGAGAGAGAGAGACAGTTACAGAGAGAGAGACAGTTACAGAGAGAGACAGTTACAGAGAGAGAGACAGTTACAGAGAGAGAGACAGTTACGAGAGAGAGAGACAGTTACAGAGAGAGAGACAGTTACAGAGAGAGAGACAGTTACAGAGAGAGAGAGACAGTTACAGAGAGAGACAGTTACAAAGAGAGAGAGACAGTTACAGAGAGAGACAGTTACAAAGAGAGAGACAGTTACAGAGAGAGACTGTTACAGAGAGAGAGAGACAGTTACAGAGAGAGACAGTTACAGAGAGAGACAGTTACAGAGAGAGAGACAGTTACAGAGAGAGAGACAGTTACAGAGAGAGAGACAGTTACAGAGTGGCAGAGACAGTTACAGAGAGAGACAGTTACAGAGAGAGACTGTTACAGAGAGAGAGAGACAGTTACAGAGAGAGACAGTTACAGAGAGAGACAGTTACGAGAGAGAGAGACAGTTACAGAGAGAGAGACAGTTACAGAGAGAGAGACAGTTACAGAGTGGCAGAGACAGTTACAGAGAGAGAGAGACAGTTACAGAGAGAGACAGTTACAGAGAGAGACAGTTACAGAGAGAGACAGTTACAGAGAGAGACAGTTACAGAGAGAGAGACAGTTACAGAGAGAGAGACAGTTACAGAGAGAGACAGTTACAGAGAGAGAGACAGTTACAGAGAGAGAGAGACAGTTACAGAGAGAGAGAGACAGTTACAGAGAGAGAGAGACAGTTACAGAGAGAGAGACAGTTACAGAGAGAGAGACAGTTACAGAGAGAGACAGTTACAGAGAGAGAGACAGTTACAGAGAGAGAGAGACAGTTACAGAGAGAGAGAGACAGTTACAGAGAGAGAGAGACAGTTACAGAGAGAGAGACAGTTACAGAGAGAGACAGTTACAGAGAGCGACAGTTACAGAGAGAGAGACAGTTACAGAGAGAGACAGTTACAGAGAGAGACAGTTACAGAGAGAGAGACAGTTACAGAGAGAGAGACAGTTACAGAGAGAGACAGACAGTTACAGAGTGAGAGACAGTTACAGAGAGAGAGACAGTTACAGAGAGAGAGACAGTTGCAGAGAGTGACAGTTACAGAGAGAGACAGTTACAGAGAGAGAGAGAGACAGTTACAGAGAGAGAGACAGTTACAGAGAGAGACAGTTACAGAGAGAGACAGTTACAGAGAGAGACATTTACAGAGAGAGAGACAGTTACAGAGAGAGACAGTTACAGAGAGAGAGACAGTTACAGAGAGAGAGACAGTTACAGAGAGAGAGACAGTAACAGATAGAGAGAGACAGTTACAGAGAGAGACAGTTACAGAGAGAGAGACAGTTACAGAGAGAGAGACAGTTACAGAGAGAGAGACAGTTACAGAGAGAGACAGTTACAGAGAGAGACAGTTACAGAGAGAGACAGTTACAGAGAGAGACAGTTACAGAGAGAGAGACAGTTACAGAGAGAGACAGTTACAGAGAGAGACAGTTACAGAGAGAGAGAGACAGTTACAGAGAGAGAGACAGTTACAGAGAGAGACAGTTACAGAGAGAGAGACAGTTACAGAGAGAGACAGTTACAGAGAGAGACAGTTACAGAGAGAGAGAGACAGTTACAGAGAGAGAGACAGTTACAGAGAGAGACAGTTACAGAGAGAGAGAGACAGTTACAGAGAGAGAGAGACAGTTACAGAGAGAGACAGTTACAGAGAGAGACAGTTACAGAGAGAGAGACAGTTACAGAGAGAGAGACAGTTACAGAGAGAGACAGTTACAGAGAGAGACAGTTACAGAGAGAGAGACAGTTACAGAGAGAGACAGTTACAGAGAGAGACAGTTACAGAGAGAGACAGTTACAGAGAGAGACAGTTACAGAGAGAGACAGTTACAGAGAGAGAGAGAGACAGTTACAGAGAGAGACAGTTACAGACAGAGACAGTTACAGAGAGAGACAGTTACAGTGAGAGAGACAGTTACAGAGAGAGACAGTTACAGAGAGAGAGAGACAGTTACAGAGAGAGAGAGACAGTTACAGAGAGAGACAGTTACAGAGAGAGAGACAGTTACAGAGAGAGAGAGAGACAGTTACAGAGAGAGACAGTTACAGACAGAGACAGTTACAGAGAGAGACAGTTACAGTGAGAGAGACAGTTACAGAGAGAGAGACAGTTACAGAGAGAGAGAGACAGTTACAGAGAGAGACAGTTACAGAGAGAGACAGTTACAGAGAGAGAGAGACAGTTACAGAGAGAGACAGTTACAGAGAGAGAGAGACAGTTACAGAGAGAGAGACAGTTACAGAGAGAGAGACAGTTACAGAGAGAGACAGTTACAGAGAGAGAGACAGTTACAGAGAGAGAGACAGTTACAGAGAGAGACAGTTACAGAGGGAGACAGTTACAGAGAGAGAGACAGTTACAGAGAGAGAGACAGTTACAGAGAGAGAGACAGTTACAGAGAGACAGTTACAGAGAGAGAGACAGTTACAGAGAGAGAGACAGTTACAGAGAGAGACAGTTACAGAGAGAGAGACAGTTACAGAGAGACAGTTACAGAGAGAGAGACAGTTACAGAGAGAGAGACAGTTACAGAGAGACAGTTACAGAGAGAGAGACAGTTACAGAGAGAGAGACAGTTACAGAGAGAGAGACAGTTACAGAGAGAGACAGTTACAGAGAGAGACAGTTACAGAGAGAGAGACAGTTACAGAGAGAGACAGTTACAGAGAGAGAGACAGTTACAGAGAGAGAGACACAGAGAGAGACACAGTTACAGAGAGAGACAGTTACAGAGAGAGAGACAGTTACAGAGAGAGACAGTTACAGAGAGAGAGACAGTTACAGAGAGAGACAGTTACAGAGAGAGACAGTTACAGAGAGAGAGACAGTTACAGAGAGAGACAGTTACAGAGAGAGACAGTTACAGAGAGAGACAGTTACAGAGAGAGAGACAGTTACAGAGAGAGACAGTTACAGAGAGAGACAGTTACAGAGAGAGAGACAGTTACAGAGAGAGAGAGACAGTTACAGAGAGAGAGACAGTTACAGAGAGAGAGACAGTTACAGAGAGAGAGACAGTTACAGAGAGAGACAGTTACAGAGAGAGACAGTTACAGAGAGAGAGACAGTTACAGAGAGAGACAGTTACAGAGAGAGACAGTTACAGAGAGAGAGAGACAGTTACAGAGAGAGAGACAGTTACAGAGAGAGACAGTTACAGAGAGAGAGACAGTTACAGAGAGAGACAGTTACAGAGAGAGAGAGACAGTTACAGAGAGAGAGACAGTTACAGAGAGAGAGAGACAGTACAGAAAGAGAGAGAGTTACAGAGAGAGACAGTTACAGAGAGAGACAGTTACAGAGAGAGAGATAGTTACAGAGAGAGACAGTTACAGAGAGAGACAGTTACAGAGAGAGAGACAGTTACAGAGAGAGAGACAGTTACAGAGAGAGACAGTTACAGAGAGAGACAGTTACAGAGAGAGAGACAGTTACAGAGAGAGAGACAGTTACAGAGAGAGACAGTTACAGAGAGAGAGACAGTTACAGAGAGAGAGACAGTTACGAGAGAGAGAGACAGTTACAGAGAGAGAGACAGTTACAGAGAGAGAGACAGTTACAGAGAGAGAGAGACAGTTACAGAGAGAGACAGTTACAAAGAGAGAGAGACAGTTACAGAGAGAGACAGTTACAAAGAGAGAGACAGTTACAGAGAGAGACTGTTACAGAGAGAGAGAGACAGTTACAGAGAGAGACAGTTACAGAGAGAGACAGTTACAGAGAGAGAGACAGTTACAGAGAGAGAGACAGTTACAGAGAGAGAGACAGTTACAGAGTGGCAGAGACAGTTACAGAGAGAGACAGTTACAGAGAGAGACTGTTACAGAGAGAGAGAGACAGTTACAGAGAGAGACAGTTACAGAGAGAGACAGTTACGAGAGAGAGAGACAGTTACAGAGAGAGAGACAGTTACAGAGAGAGAGACAGTTACAGAGTGGCAGAGACAGTTACAGAGAGAGAGAGACAGTTACAGAGAGAGACAGTTACAGAGAGAGACAGTTACAGAGAGAGACAGTTACAGAGAGAGACAGTTACAGAGAGAGAGACAGTTACAGAGAGAGAGACAGTTACAGAGAGAGACAGTTACAGAGAGAGAGACAGTTACAGAGAGAGAGAGACAGTTACAGAGAGAGAGAGACAGTTACAGAGAGAGAGAGACAGTTACAGAGAGAGAGACAGTTACAGAGAGAGAGACAGTTACAGAGAGAGACAGTTACAGAGAGAGAGACAGTTACAGAGAGAGAGAGACAGTTACAGAGAGAGAGAGACAGTTACAGAGAGAGAGAGACAGTTACAGAGAGAGAGACAGTTACAGAGAGAGACAGTTACAGAGAGCGACAGTTACAGAGAGAGAGACAGTTACAGAGAGAGACAGTTACAGAGAGAGACAGTTACAGAGAGAGAGACAGTTACAGAGAGAGAGACAGTTACAGAGAGAGACAGACAGTTACAGAGTGAGAGACAGTTACAGAGAGAGAGACAGTTACAGAGAGAGAGACAGTTGCAGAGAGTGACAGTTACAGAGAGAGACAGTTACAGAGAGAGAGAGAGACAGTTACAGAGAGAGAGACAGTTACAGAGAGAGACAGTTACAGAGAGAGACAGTTACAGAGAGAGACATTTACAGAGAGAGAGACAGTTACAGAGAGAGACAGTTACAGAGAGAGAGACAGTTACAGAGAGAGAGACAGTTACAGAGAGAGAGACAGTAACAGATAGAGAGAGACAGTTACAGAGAGAGACAGTTACAGAGAGAGAGACAGTTACAGAGAGAGAGACAGTTACAGAGAGAGAGACAGTTACAGAGAGAGAGACAGTTACAGAGAGAGACAGTTACAGAGAGAGACAGTTACAGAGAGAGAGACAGTTACAGAGAGAGACAGTTACAGAGAGAGACAGTTACAGAGAGAGAGAGACAGTTACAGAGAGAGAGACAGTTACAGAGAGAGACAGTTACAGAGAGAGAGACAGTTACAGAGAGAGACAGTTACAGAGAGAGACAGTTACAGAGAGAGAGAGACAGTTACAGAGAGAGAGACAGTTACAGAGAGAGACAGTTACAGAGAGAGAGAGACAGTTACAGAGAGAGAGAGACAGTTACAGAGAGAGACAGTTACAGAGAGAGACAGTTACAGAGAGAGAGACAGTTACAGAGAGAGAGACAGTTACAGAGAGAGACAGTTACAGAGAGAGACAGTTACAGAGAGAGAGACAGTTACAGAGAGAGACAGTTACAGAGAGAGACAGTTACAGAGAGAGACAGTTACAGAGAGAGACAGTTACAGAGAGAGACAGTTACAGAGAGAGAGAGAGACAGTTACAGAGAGAGACAGTTACAGACAGAGACAGTTACAGAGAGAGACAGTTACAGTGAGAGAGACAGTTACAGAGAGAGACAGTTACAGAGAGAGAGAGACAGTTACAGAGAGAGAGAGACAGTTACAGAGAGAGACAGTTACAGAGAGAGAGACAGATATAGAGAGAGAGAGAGACAGTTACAGAGAGAGACAGTTACAGACAGAGACAGTTACAGAGAGAGACAGTTACAGTGAGAGAGACAGTTACAGAGAGAGAGACAGTTACAGAGAGAGAGAGACAGTTACAGAGAGAGACAGTTACAGAGAGAGACAGTTACAGAGAGAGAGAGACAGTTACAGAGAGAGACAGTTACAGAGAGAGAGAGACAGTTACAGAGAGAGAGACAGTTACAGAGAGAGAGACAGTTACAGAGAGAGAGACAGTTACAGAGAGAGAGACAGTTACAGAGAGAGACAGTTACAGAGGGAGACAGTTACAGAGAGAGAGACAGTTACAGAGAGAGAGACAGTTACAGAGAGAGAGACAGTTACAGAGAGACAGTTACAGAGAGAGAGACAGTTACAGAGAGAGAGACAGTTACAGAGAGAGACAGTTACAGAGAGAGAGACAGTTACAGAGAGACAGTTACAGAGAGAGAGACAGTTACAGAGAGAGAGACAGTTACAGAGAGACAGTTACAGAGAGAGAGACAGTTACAGAGAGAGAGACAGTTACAGAGAGAGAGACAGTTACAGAGAGAGACAGTTACAGAGAGAGACAGTTACAGAGAGAGAGACAGTTACAGAGAGAGACAGTTACAGAGAGAGAGACAGTTACAGAGAGAGAGACACAGAGAGAGACACAGTTACAGAGAGAGACAGTTACAGAGAGAGAGACAGTTACAGAGAGAGACAGTTACAGAGAGAGAGACAGTTACAGAGAGAGACAGTTACAGAGAGAGACAGTTACAGAGAGAGAGACAGTTACAGAGAGAGACAGTTACAGAGAGAGAGACAGTTACAGAGAGAGACAGTTACAGAGAGAGACAGTTACAGAGAGAGAGACAGTTACAGAGAGAGACAGTTACAGAGAGAGACAGTTACAGAGAGAGAGACAGTTACAGAGAGAGACAGTAACAGAGAGAGAGACAGTTACAGAGAGAGACAGTTACAGAGAGAGACAGTTACAGAGAGAGACAGTTACAGAGAGAGACAGTTACAGAGAGAGACAGTTACAGAGAGAGACAGTTACAGAGAGACAGTTACAGAGAGAGACAGTTACAGAGAGAGACAGTTACAGAGAGAGAGACAGTTACAGAGAGAGAGACAGTTACAGAGAGAGACAGTTACAGAGAGAGAGACAGTTACAGAGAGAGACAGTTACAGAGAGACAGTTACAGAGAGAGACAGTTACAGAGAGAGACAGTTACAGAGAGAGAGACAGTTACAGAGAGAGACAGTTACAGAGAGAGAGACAGTTACAGAGAGAGACAGTTACAGAGAGAGACAGTTACAGAGAGAGAGACAGTTACAAAGAGAGACAGTTACAGAGAGAGACAGTTACAGAAGAGAGACAGTTACAGAGAGAGAGACAGTTACAGAGAGAGAGACAGTTACAGAGAGAGAGAGACAGTTACAGAGAGAGACAGTTACAGAGAGAGAGAGACAGTTACAGAGAGAGACAGTTACAGAGAGAGACAGTTACAGAGAGAGACAGTTACAGAGAGAGAGACAGTTACAGAGAGAGACAGTTACAGAGAGAGAGAGACAGTTACAGAGAGAGACAGTTACAGAGAGAGACAGTTACAAAGAGAGACTGTTACAGAGAGAGAGAGACAGTTACAGAGAGAGAGACAGTTACAGAGAGAGACAGTTACAGAGAGAGAGAGACAGTTACAGAGAGAGAGACAGTTACAGAGAGAGAGAGACAGTTACAGAGAGAGACAGTTACAGAGAGAGACAGTTACAGAGAGAGACAGTTACAGAGAGACAGTTACAGAGAGAGAGACAGTTACAGAGAGAGAGACAGTTACAGAGAGCGAGACAGTTACAGAGAGAGAGACAGTTACAGAGAGAGACAGTTACAGAGAGAGAGAGACTGTTACAGAGAGAGAGACAGTTACAGAGAGAGACAGTTACAGAGAGAGACAGTTACAGAGAGAGAGACAGTTACAGAGAGAGAGACAGTTACAGAGAGAGACAGTTACAGAGAGAGACAGTTACAGAGAGAGAGACAGTTACAGAGAGAGAGACAGTTACAGAGAGAGACAGTTACAGAGAGACAGTTACAGAGAGAGACAGTTACAGAGATAGACAGTTACAGAGAGACAGTTACAGAGAGAGACAGTTACAGAGATAGACAGTTACAGAGAGAGAGACAGTTACAGAGAGAGACAGTTACAGAGAGAGACAGTTACAGAGAGAGACAGTTACAGAGAGAGACAGTTACAGAGAGACAGTTACAGAGAGAGAGACAGTTACAGAGAGAGACAGTTACAGAGAGAGACAGTTACAGAGAGAGAGACAGTTACAGAGAGAGAGACAGTTACAGAGAGAGAGAGACAGTTACAGACAGAGAGACAGTTACAGAGAGAGACAGTTACAGAGAGAGAGACAGTTACAGAGAGAGACAGTTACAGAGAGAGACAGTTACAGAGAGAGACAGTTACAGAGAGAGAGAGACAGTTACAGAGAGAGAGAGACAGTTACAGAGAGAGAGACAGTTACAGAGAGAGAGACAGTTACAGAGAGAGAGACAGTTACAGAGAGAGACAGTTACAGAGAGAGAGACAGTTACAGAGAGAGAGACAGTTACAGACAGAGAGACAGTTACAGAGAGAGACAGTTACAGAGAGAGAGACAGTTACAGAGAGAGAGACAGTTACAGAGAGAGAGACAGTTACAGAGAGAGACAGTTACAGAGAGGGAGACAGTTACAGAGAGAGACAGTTACAGAGAGAGAGACAGTTACAGAGAGAGAGACAGTTACAGAGAGAGACAGTTACAGAGAGGGAGACAGTTACAGAGAGAGACAGTTACAGAGAGAGAGACAGTTACAGAGAGAGAGAGACAGTTACAGAGAGAGAGAGACAGTTACAGAGAGAGACAGTTACAGAGAGAGAGAGACAGTTACAGAGAGAGACAGTTACAGAGAGAGAGACAGTTACAGAGAGAGACAGTTACAGAGAGAGAGACAGTTACAGAGAGAGACAGTTACAGAGAGAGAGACAGTTACAGAGAGAGACAGTTACAGAGAGAGACAGTTACAGAGAGAGAGACAGTTACAGAGAGAGACAGTTACAGAGAGAGACAGTTACAGAGAGAGAGACAGTTACAGAGAGAGAGACAGTTACAGAGAGAGAGACAGTTACAGAGAGAGACAGTTACAGAGAGAGACAGTTACAGAGAGAGACAGTTACAGAGAGAGAGACAGTTACAGAGAGAGACAGTTACAGAGAGAGACAGTTACAGAGAGAGAGACAGTTACAGAGAGAGAGACAGTTACAGAGAGAGATAGTTACAGAGAGAGAGACAGTTACAGAGAGAGAGACAGTTACAGAGAGAGAGACAGTTACAGAGAGAGAGACAGTTACAGAGAGAGACAGTTACAGAGAGAGACAGTTACAGAGAGAGACAGTTACAGAGAGAGAGACAGTTACAGAGAGAGAGACAGTTACAGAGAGAGACAGTTACAGAGAGACAGTTACAGAGAGAGAGAGACAGTTACAGAGAGAGAGAGACAGTTACAGAGAGAGACAGTTACAGAGAGAGACAGTTACAGAGAGAGAGAGACAGTTACAGAGAGAGACAGTTACAGAGAGAGACAGTTACAGAGAGAGAGACAGTTACAGAGAGAGAGACAGTTACAGAGAGAGAGAGACAGTTACAGAGAGAGAGACAGTTACAGAGAGAGAGACAGTTACAGAGAGAGAGACAGTTACAGAGAGAGAGACAGTTACAGAGAGAGACAGTTACAGAGAGAGACAGTTACAGAGAGAGAGAGACAGTTACAGAGAGAGAGACAGTTACAGAGAGAGAGAGACAGTTACAGAGAGAGAGACAGTTACGGAGAGAGACAGTTACAGAGAGAGACAGTTACAGAGAGAGAGACAGTTACAGAGAGAGAGACAGTTACAGAGAGAGACAGTTACAGAGAGAGACATTTACAGAGAGAGAGACAGTTACAGAGAGAGACAGTTACAGAGAGAGAGACAGTTACAGAGAGAGAGAGACAGTTACAGAGAGTGACAGTTACAGAGAGAGACAGTTACAGAGAGAGACAGTTACAGAGAGAGAGACAGTTACAGAGAGAGAGACAGTTACAGAGAGAGACAGTTACAGAGAGAGACAGTTACAGAGAGAGACAGTTACAGAGAGAGAGACAGTTACAGAGAGAGAGACAGTTACAGAGAGAGAGAGACAGTTACAGAGAGAGAGACAGTTACAGAGAGAGAGACAGTTACAGAGAGAGAGACAGTTACAGAGAGAGACAGTTACAGAGAGAGACAGTTACAGAGAGAGAGACAGTTACAGAGAGAGACAGTTACAGAGAGAGACAGTTACAGAGAGAGAGACAGTTACAGAGAGAGAGACAGTTACAGAGAGAGACAGTTACAGAGAGAGAGACAGTTACAGAGAGAGAGAGACAGTTACAGAGAGTGACAGTTACAGAGAGAGACAGTTACAGAGAGAGACAGTTACAGAGAGAGAGAGACAGTTACAGAGAGAGAGACAGTTACAGAGAGAGACAGTTACAGAGAGAGAGACAGTTACAGAGAGAGACAGTTACAGAGAGAGAGACAGTTACAGAGAGAGAGACAGTTACAGAGAGAGAGACAGTTACAGAGAGAGACAGTTACAGAGAGAGAGACAGTTACAGAGAGAGACAGTTACAGAGAGAGACAGTTACAGAGAGAGACAGTTACAGAGAGAGACAGTTACAGAGAGAGACAGTTACAGAGAGAGAGACAGTTACAGAGAGACAGTTACAGAGAGAGAGACAGTTACAGAGAGAGACAGTTACAGAGAGAGACAGTTACAGAGAGAGACAGTTACAGAGAGAGAGACAGTTACAGAGAGAGAGAGACAGTTACAGAGAGAGAGAGACAGTTACAGAGAGAGAGAGACAGTTACAGAGAGAGACAGTTACAGAGAGAGAGACAGTTACAGAGAGAGACAGTTACAGAGAGAGTGACAGTTACAGAGAGAGACAGTTACAGAGAGAGACAGTTACAGAGAGAGACAGTTACAGAGAGAGAGACAGTTACAGAGAGAGAGAGACAGTTACAGAGAGAGACAGTTACAGAGAGAGACATTTACAGAGAGAGAGACAGTTACAGAGAGAGACAGTTACAGAGAGAGAGACAGTTACAGAGAGAGAGAGACAGTTACAGAGAGTGACAGTTACAGAGAGAGACAGTTACAGAGAGAGACAGTTACAGAGAGAGAGACAGTTACAGAGAGAGAGACAGTTACAGAGAGAGACAGTTACAGAGAGAGACAGTTACAGAGAGAGACAGTTACAGAGAGAGAGAGACAGTTACAGAGAGAGAGACAGTTACAGAGAGAGACAGTTACAGAGAGAGAGACAGTTACAGAGAGAGACAGTTACAGAGAGAGAGACAGTTACAGAGAGAGAGACAGTTACAGAGAGAGAAAGACAGTTACAGAGAGAGAGACAGTTACAGAGAGAGAGAGACAGTTACAGAGAGAGAGAGACAGTTACAGAGAGAGAGAGACAGTTACAGAGAGAGACAGTTACAGAGAGAGAGACAGTTACAGAGAGAGACAGTTACAGAGAGAGTGACAGTTACAGAGAGAGACAGTTACAGAGAGAGACAGTTACAGAGAGAGACAGTTACAGAGAGAGAGACAGTTACAGAGAGAGAGAGACAGTTACAGAGAGAGACAGTTACAGAGAGAGACAGTTACAGAGAGAGAGACAGTTACAGAGAGAGACAGTTACAGAGAGACAGTTACAGACAGAGAGACAGTTACAGAGAGAGAGACAGTTACAGAGAGAGAGAGACAGTTACAGAGAGAGAGACAGTTACAGAGAGAGAGACAGTTACAGAGAGAGAGAGACAGTTACAGAGAGAGACAGTTACAGAGAGAGACAGTTACAGAGAGAGAGACAGTTACAGAGAGAGACAGTTACTGAGAGAGAGACAGTTACAGAGAGAGAGACAGTTACAGAGAGAGAAAGAGTTACAGAGAGAGAGACAGTTACAGAGAGAGACAGTTACAGAGAGAGAGACAGTTACAGAGAGAGAGACAGTTACAGAGAGAGAGACAGTTACAGAGAGAGAGACAGTTACAGAGAGAGAGAGACAGTTACAGAGAGAGAGACAGTTACAGAGAGAGACAGTTACAGAGAGAGAGACAGTTACAGAGAGAGAGACAGTTACAGAGAGAGAGACAGTTACAGAGAGAGAGACAGTTACAGAGAGAGAGAGTTACAGAGAGAGAGACAGTTACAGAGAGAGACAGTTACAGAGAGAGACAGTTACAGAGAGAGAGACAGTTACAGAGAGAGAGACAGTTACAGAGAGAGAGAGACAGTTACAAAGAGAGAGACAGTTACAGAGAGAGACAGTTACAGAGAGATAGACAGTTACAGAGAGAGAGACAGTTACAGAGAGAGAGACAGTTACAGAGAGAGAGACAGTTACAGAGGGAGACAGTTACAGAGAGAGACAGTTACAGAGAGAGACAGTTACAGAGAGACAGTTACAGAGAGAGAGACAGTTACAGAGAGAGAGACAGTTACAGAGAGAGAGACAGTTACAGAGAGAGACAGTTACAGAGAGAGAGACAGTTACAGAGAGAGACAGTTACAGAGAGAGAGACAGTTACAGAGAGAGACAGTTACAGAGAGAGAGACAGTTACAGAGAGAGAGACAGTTACAGAGAGAGAGACAGTTACAGAGAGAGAGACAGTTACAGAGAGAGACAGTTACAGAGAGAGACAGTTACAGAGAGAGAGAGAGTTACAGAGAGAGAGACAGTTACAGAGAGAGACAGTTACAGAGAGAGAGACAGTTACAGAGAGAGAGAGACAGTTACAGAGAGAGACAGTTACAGAGAGAGACAGTTACAGAGAGAGAGACAGTTACAGAGAGAGACAGTTACAGAGAGAGACAGTTACAGAGAGAGAGACAGTTACAGAGAGAGAGACAGTTACAGAGAGAGACAGTTACAGATAGAGACAGTTACAGAGAGAGAGACAGTTACAGAGAGAGACAGTTACAGAGAGAGACAGTTACAGAGAGAGAGACAGTTACAGAGAGAGAGACAGTTACAGAGAGAGAGACAGTTACAGAGAGAGACAGTTACAGAGAGAGACAGTTACAGAGAGAGACAGTTACAGAGAGAGAGACAGTTACAGAGAGAGAGACAGTTACAGAGAGAGAGACAGTTACAGAGAGAGAGACAGTTACAGAGAGAGAGAGACAGTTACAGAGAGAGACAGTTACAGAGAGAGAGACAGTTACAGAGAGAGAGAGACAGTACAGAAAGAGAGAGAGTTACAGAGAGAGACAGTTACAGAGAGAGACAGTTACAGAGAGAGAGACAGTTACAGAGAGAGACAGTTACAGAGAGAGACAGTTACAGAGAGAGAGACAGTTACAGAGAGAGAGACAGTTACAGAGAGAGACAGTTACAGAGAGAGACAGTTACAGAGAGAGAGACAGTTACAGAGAGAGACAGTTACAGAGAGAGAGACAGTTACAGAGAGAGAGACATTTACAGAGAGAGACAGTTACGAGAGAGAGAGACAGTTACAGAGAGAGAGACAGTTACAGAGAGAGAGAGACAGTTACAGAGAGAGACAGTTACAGAGAGAGAGACAGTTACAGAGAGAGACAGTTACAGAGAGAGACAGTTACAGAGAGAGACAGTTACAGAGAGAGACAGTTACAGAGAGAGACAGTTACAGAGAGAGACAGTTACAGAGAGAGACAGTTACAGAGAGAGACAGTTACAGAGAGAGACAGTTACAGAGAGAGAGACAGTTACAGAGAGAGAGAGACAGTTACAGAGAGAGACAGTTACAAAGAGAGAGAGACAGTTACAGAGAGAGACAGTTACAAAGAGAGAGACAGTTACAGAGAGAGACTGTTACAGAGAGAGAGAGACAGTTACAGAGAGAGACAGTTACAGAGAGAGACAGTTACAGAGAGAGAGACAGTTACAGAGAGAGAGACAGTTACAGAGAGAGACAGTTACGAGAGAGAGAGACAGTTACAGAGAGAGAGACAGTTACAGAGAGAGAGACAGTTACAGAGTGGCAGAGACAGTTACAGAGAGAGAGAGACAGTTACAGAGAGAGACAGTTACAGAGAGAGACAGTTACAGAGAGAGACAGTTACAGAGAGAGACAGTTACAGAGAGAGAGACAGTTACAGAGAGAGAGACAGTTACAGAGAGAGAGAGACAGTTACAGAGAGAGAGACAGTTACAGAGAGAGAGAGACAGTTACAGAGAGAGAGAGACAGTTACAGAGAGAGAGACAGTTACAGAGAGAGACAGTTACAGAGAGAGACAGTTACAGAGAGAGAGACAGTTACAGAGAGAGACAGTTACAGAGAGAGACAGTTACAGAGAGAGACAGTTACAGAGAGAGACAGTTACAGAGAGAGACAGTTACAGAGAGAGACAGTTACAGAGAGAGAGACAGTTACAGAGAGAGAGACAGTTACAGAGAGAGAGAGACAGTTACAGAGAGAGAGACAGTTACAGAGAGAGAGACAGTTGCAGAGAGAGACAGTTACAGAGAGAGACAGTTACAGAGAGAGAGAGAGACAGTTACAGAGAGAGACAGTTACAGAGAGAGACAGTTACAGAGAGAGACAGTTACAGAGAGAGACATTTACAGAGAGAGAGACAGTTACAGAGAGAGACAGTTACAGAGAGAGAGACAGTTACAGAGAGAGAGACAGTTACAGAGAGAGAGACAGTAACAGATAGAGAGAGACAGTTACAGAGAGAGACAGTTACAGAGAGAGAGACAGTTACAGAGAGAGAGACAGTTACAGAGAGAGAGACAGTTACAGAGAGAGACAGTTACAGAGAGAGACAGTTACAGAGAGAGAGACAGTTACAGAGAGAGACAGTTACAGAGAGAGACAGTTACAGAGAGAGAGAGACAGTTACAGAGAGAGAGACAGTTACAGAGAGAGACAGTTACAGAGAGAGAGACAGTTACAGAGAGAGACAGTTACAGAGAGAGAGAGACAGTTACAGAGAGAGAGACAGTTACAGAGAGAGAGAGACAGTACAGAAAGAGAGAGAGTTACAGAGAGAGACAGTTACAGAGAGAGACAGTTACAGAGAGAGAGACAGTTACAGAGAGAGACAGTTACAGAGAGAGACAGTTACAGAGAGAGAGACAGTTACAGAGAGAGAGACAGTTACAGAGAGAGACAGTTACAGAGAGAGACAGTTACAGAGAGAGACAGTTACAGAGAGAGAGACAGTTACAGAGAGAGAGACAGTTACGAGAGAGAGAGACAGTTACAGAGAGAGAGACAGTTACAGAGAGAGAGACAGTTACAGAGAGAGAGAGACAGTTACAGAGAGAGACAGTTACAAAGAGAGAGAGACAGTTACAGAGAGAGACAGTTACAAAGAGAGAGACAGTTACAGAGAGAGACTGTTACAGAGAGAGAGAGACAGTTACAGAGAGAGACAGTTACAGAGAGAGACAGTTACAGAGAGAGAGACAGTTACAGAGAGAGAGACAGTTACAAAGAGAGAGACAGTTACAGAGAGAGACTGTTACAGAGAGAGAGAGACAGTTACAGAGAGAGACAGTTACAGAGAGAGACAGTTACAGAGAGAGAGACAGTTACAGAGAGAGAGACAGTTACAGAGAGAGAGACAGTTACAGAGAGAGACAGTTACAGAGAGAGACTGTTACAGAGAGAGAGAGACAGTTACAGAGAGAGACAGTTACAGAGAGAGACAGTTACGAGAGAGAGAGACAGTTACAGAGAGAGAGACAGTTACAGAGAGAGAGACAGTTACAGAGTGGCAGAGACAGTTACAGAGAGAGACAGTTACAGAGAGAGACAGTTACAGAGAGAGACAGTTACAGAGAGAGAGACAGTTACAGAGAGAGACAGTTACAGAGAGAGACAGTTACAGAGAGAGAGACAGTTACAGAGAGAGAGACAGTTACAGAGAGAGAGACAGTTACAGAGAGAGAGACAGTTACAGAGAGAGACAGTTACAGAGAGAGAGACAGTTACAGAGAGAGAGACAGTTACAGAGAGAGACAGTTACAGAGAGAGAGACAGTTACAGAGAGACAGTTACAGAGAGAGACAGTTACAGAGAGAGAGACAGTTACAGAGAGAGACAGTTACAGAGAGAGACAGTTACAGAGAGAGAGAGACAGTTACAGAGAGAGACAGTTACAGAGAGAGAGACAGTTACAGAGAAACAGTTACAGAGAGAGAGACAGTTACTGAGAGAGAGACAGTTACAGAGAGAGAGACATTTACAGAGAGAGACAGTTACAGAGATAGACAGTTACAGAGAGAGACAGTTACAGAGAGAGACAGTTACAGAGAGATAGACAGTTACAGAGAGAGAGACAGTTACAGAGAGAGACAGTTACAGAGAGAGACAGTTACAGAGAGAGACAGTTACAGAGAGAGACAGTTACAGAGAGAGAGACAGTTACAGAGAGAGAGACAGTTACAGAGAGAGAGACAGTTACAGAGAGAGAGAGACAGTTACAGAGAGAGACAGTTACAGAGAGAGACAGTTACAGAGAGAGACAGTTACAGAGAGAGAGACAGTTACAGAGAGAGAGACAGTTACAGAGAGAGACAGTTACGAGAGAGAGAGACAGTTACAGAGAGAGAGACAGTTACAGAGAGAGAGACAGTTACAGAGTGGCAGAGACAGTTACAGAGAGAGAGAGACAGTTACAGAGAGAGACAGTTACAGAGAGAGACAGTTACAGAGAGAGACAGTTACAGAGAGAGACAGTTACAGAGAGAGAGACAGTTACAGAGAGAGAGACAGTTACAGAGAGAGAGAGACAGTTACAGAGAGAGAGACAGTTACAGAGAGAGAGAGACAGTTACAGAGAGAGAGAGACAGTTACAGAGAGAGAGACAGTTACAGAGAGAGACAGTTACAGAGAGAGACAGTTACAGAGAGAGAGACAGTTACAGAGAGAGACAGTTACAGAGAGAGACAGTTACAGAGAGAGACAGTTACAGAGAGAGACAGTTACAGAGAGAGACAGTTACAGAGAGAGAGACAGTTACAGAGAGAGACAGACAGTTACAGAGAGAGAGACAGTTACAGAGAGAGAGACAGTTACAGAGAGAGAGACAGTTGCAGAGAGAGACAGTTACAGAGAGAGACAGTTACAGAGAGAGAGAGAGACAGTTACAGAGAGAGACAGTTACAGAGAGAGACAGTTACAGAGAGAGACAGTTACAGAGAGAGACATTTACAGAGAGAGAGACAGTTACAGAGAGAGACAGTTACAGAGAGAGAGACAGTTACAGAGAGAGAGACAGTAACAGATAGAGAGAGACAGTTACAGAGAGAGACAGTTACAGAGAGAGAGACAGTTACAGAGAGAGAGACAGTTACAGAGAGAGAGACAGTTACAGAGAGAGACAGTTACAGAGAGAGACAGTTACAGAGAGAGAGACAGTTACAGAGAGAGACAGTTACAGAGAGAGACAGTTACAGAGAGAGAGAGACAGTTACAGAGAGAGAGACAGTTACAGAGAGAGACAGTTACAGAGAGAGAGACAGTTACAGAGAGAGACAGTTACAGAGAGAGAGAGACAGTTACAGAGAGAGAGACAGTTACAGAGAGAGAGAGACAGTACAGAAAGAGAGAGAGTTACAGAGAGAGACAGTTACAGAGAGAGACAGTTACAGAGAGAGAGACAGTTACAGAGAGAGACAGTTACAGAGAGAGACAGTTACAGAGAGAGAGACAGTTACAGAGAGAGAGACAGTTACAGAGAGAGACAGTTACAGAGAGAGACAGTTACAGAGAGAGACAGTTACAGAGAGAGAGACAGTTACAGAGAGAGAGACAGTTACGAGAGAGAGAGACAGTTACAGAGAGAGAGACAGTTACAGAGAGAGAGACAGTTACAGAGAGAGAGAGACAGTTACAGAGAGAGACAGTTACAAAGAGAGAGAGACAGTTACAGAGAGAGACAGTTACAAAGAGAGAGACAGTTACAGAGAGAGACTGTTACAGAGAGAGAGAGACAGTTACAGAGAGAGACAGTTACAGAGAGAGACAGTTACAGAGAGAGAGACAGTTACAGAGAGAGAGACAGTTACAGAGAGAGAGACAGTTACAGAGTGGCAGAGACAGTTACAGAGAGAGACAGTTACAGAGAGAGACTGTTACAGAGAGAGAGAGACAGTTACAGAGAGAGACAGTTACAGAGAGAGACAGTTACGAGAGAGAGAGACAGTTACAGAGAGAGAGACAGTTACAGAGAGAGAGACAGTTACAGAGTGGCAGAGACAGTTACAGAGAGAGAGAGACAGTTACAGAGAGAGACAGTTACAGAGAGAGACAGTTACAGAGAGAGACAGTTACAGAGAGAGACAGTTACAGAGAGAGAGACAGTTACAGAGAGAGAGAGACAGTTACAGAGAGAGAGAGACAGTTACAGAGAGAGAGAGACAGTTACAGAGAGAGAGACAGTTACAGAGAGAGACAGTTACAGAGAGAGACAGTTACAGAGAGAGAGACAGTTACAGAGAGAGAGACAGTTACAGAGAGAGACAGTTACAGAGAGAGACAGTTACAGAGAGAGAGACAGTTACAGAGAGAGAGACAGTTACAGAGAGAGACAGACAGTTACAGAGAGAGAGACAGTTACAGAGAGAGAGACAGTTACAGAGAGAGAGACAGTTGCAGAGAGAGACAGTTACAGAGAGAGACAGTTACAGAGAGAGAGAGAGACAGTTACAGAGAGAGAGACAGTTACAGAGAGAGACAGTTACAGAGAGAGACAGTTACAGAGAGAGACATTTACAGAGAGAGAGACAGTTACAGAGAGAGACAGTTACAGAGAGAGAGAGACAGTTACAGAGAGAGAGAGACAGTTACAGAGAGAGAGACAGTTACAGAGAGAGACAGTTACAGAGAGAGAGACAGTTACAGAGAGAGAGACAGTTACAGAGAGAGAGAGACAGTTACAGAGAGAGACAGTTACAGAGAGAGAGACAGTTACAGAGAGAGACAGTTACAGAGAGAGAGACAGTTACAGAGAGAGACAGTTACAGAGAGAGAGACAGTTACAGAGAGAGACAGTTACAGAGAGAGACAGTTACAGAGAGAGACAGTTACAGAGAGAGACAGTTACAGAGAGAGAGACAGTTACAGAGAGAGACAGTTACAGAGAGAGACAGTTACAGAGAGATAGACAGTTACAGAGAGAGAGACAGTTACAGAGAGAGAGACAGTTACAGAGAGAGACAGTTACAGAGAGAGACAGTTACAGAGAGAGAGACAGTTACAGAGAGAGAGACAGTTACAGAGAGAGACAGTTACAGAGAGAGACAGTTACAGAGAGAGACAGTTACAGAGGGAGACAGTTACAAAGAGAGAGACAGTTACAGAGAGAGAGACAGTTACAGAGAGAGAGACAGTTACAGAGAGAGAGACAGTTACAGAGAGAGACAGTTACAGAGAGAGACAGTTACAGAGAGAGAGACAGTTACAAAGAGAGAGACAGTTACAGAGAGAGAGACAGTTACAGAGAGAGAGACAGTTACAGAGAGAGAGACAGTTACAGAGAGAGAGACAGTTACAGAGAGAGACAGTTACAGAGAGAGAGACAGTTACAGAGAGACAGTTACAGAGAGAGAGACAGTTACAGAGAGAGAGACAGTTACAGAGAGACAGTTACAGAGAGAGAGACAGTTACAGAGAGAGAGACAGTTACAGAGAGAGAGACAGTTACAGAGAGAGACAGTTACAGAGAGAGACAGTTACAGAGAGAGAGACAGTTACAGAGAGAGAGACAGTTACAGAGAGAGAGACAGTTACAGAGAGAGACAGTTACAGAGAGAGAGACAGTTACAGAGAGAGAGACAGTTACAGAGAGAGACAGTTACAGAGAGAGACAGTTACAGAGAGAGACAGTTACAGAGAGAGAGACAGTTACAGAGAGAGACAGTTACAGAGAGAGACAGTTACAGAGGGAGACAGTTACAAAGAGAGAGACAGTTACAGAGAGAGACAGTTACAGAGAGATAGACAGTTACAGAGAGAGAGACAGTTACAGAGAGAGAGACAGTTACAGAGAGAGACAGTTACAGAGAGAGACAGTTACAGAGAGACAGACAGTTACAGAGAGAGAGACAGTTACAGAGAGAGAGAGACAGTTACAGAGAGAGAGACAGTTACAGAGAGAGACAGTTACAGAGAGAGAGACAGTTACAGAGAGAGACAGTTACTGAGAGAGAGACAGTTACAGAGAGAGAGACAGTTACAGAGAGAGAAAGAGTTACAGAGAGAGAGACAGTTACAGAGAGAGACAGTTACAGAGAGAGAGACAGTTACAGAGAGAGAGACAGTTACAGAGAGAGAGAGTTACAGAGAGAGAGACAGTTACAGAGAGAGACAGTTACAGAGAGAGACAGTTACAGAGAGAGAGACAGTTACAGAGAGAGAGACAGTTACAGAGAGAGAGAGACAGTTACAAAGAGAGAGACAGTTACAGAGAGAGACAGTTACAGAGAGATAGACAGTTACAGAGAGAGAGACAGTTACAGAGAGAGAGACAGTTACAGAGAGAGAGACAGTTACAGAGAGAGACAGTTACAGAGAGAGACAGTTACAGAGAGAGACAGTTACAGAGAGACAGTTACAGAGAGAGAGACAGTTACAGAGAGAGACAGTTACAGAGAGAGAGACAGTTACAGAGATAGACAGTTACAGAGAGAGACAGTTACAGAGAGAGACAGTTACAGAGAGAGAGACAGTTACAGAGAGAGAGAGACAGTTACAGAGAGAGAGACAGTTACAGAGAGAGAGACAGTTACAGAGAGAGACAGTTACAGAGAGAGAGACAGTTACAGAGAGAGACAGTTACAGAGAGAGAGACAGTTACAGAGAGAGACAGTTACAGAGAGAGAGACAGTTACAGAGAGAGAGAGACAGTTACAGAGAGAGACAGTTACAGAGAGAGAGACAGTTACAGAGAGAGAGACAGTTACAGAGAGAGAGACAGTTACAGAGAGAGAGACAGTTACAGAGAGAGAGACAGTTGCAGAGAGAGACAGTTACAGAGAGAGAGACAGTTACGAGAGAGAGAGACAGTTACAGAGAGAGAGACAGTTACAGAGAGAGAGACAGTTACAGAGAGAGAGACAGTTACAGAGAGAGAGACAGTTACAGAGAGAGACAGTTACAGAGAGAGACAGTTACAGAGAGAGAGAGAGTTACAGAGAGAGAGACAGTTACAGAGAGAGACAGTTACAGAGAGAGAGACAGTTACAGAGAGAGAGACAGTTACAGAGAGAGAGACAGTTACAGAGAGAGAGAGACAGTTACAGAGAGAGACAGTTACAGAGAGAGACAGTTACAGAGAGAGAGACAGTTACAGAGAGAGACAGTTACAGAGAGAGACAGTTACAGAGAGAGACAGTTACAGAGAGAGAGACAGTTACAGAGAGAGAGACAGTTACAGAGAGAGACAGTTACAGATAGAGACAGTTACAGAGAGAGAGACAGTTACAGAGAGAGACAGTTACAGAGAGAGACAGTTACAGAGAGAGAGACAGTTACAGAGAGAGAGACAGTTACAGAGAGAGAGACAGTTACAGAGAGAGACAGTTACAGAGAGAGACAGTTACAGAGAGAGACAGTTACAGAGAGAGAGACAGTTACAGAGAGAGAGACAGTTACAGAGAGAGAGACAGTTACAGAGAGAGAGACAGTTACAGAGAGAGAGAGTTACAGAGAGAGAGACAGTTACAGAGAGAGAGAGACAGTACAGAAAGAGAGAGAGTTACAGAGAGAGACAGTTACAGAGAGAGACAGTTACAGAGAGAGAGACAGTTACAGAGAGAGACAGTTACAGAGAGAGACAGTTACAGAGAGAGAGACAGTTACAGAGAGAGAGACAGTTACAGAGAGAGACAGTTACAGAGAGAGACAGTTACAGAGAGAGAGACAGTTACAGAGAGAGACAGTTACAGAGAGAGAGACAGTTACAGAGAGAGAGACAGTTACAGAGAGAGAGACAGTTACAGAGAGAGAGAGACAGTTACAGAGAGAGACAGTTACAAAGAGAGAGAGACAGTTACAGAGAGAGACAGTTACAAAGAGAGAGACAGTTACAGAGAGAGACTGTTACAGAGAGAGAGAGACAGTTACAGAGAGAGACAGTTACAGAGAGAGACAGTTACAGAGAGAGAGACAGTTACAGAGAGAGAGACAGTTACAGAGAGAGACAGTTACGAGAGAGAGAGACAGTTACAGAGAGAGAGACAGTTACAGAGAGAGAGACAGTTACAGAGTGGCAGAGACAGTTACAGAGAGAGAGAGACAGTTACAGAGAGAGAGAGACAGTTACAGAGAGAGACAGTTACAGAGAGAGACAGTTACAGAGAGAGACAGTTACAGAGAGAGACAGTTACAGAGAGAGAGACAGTTACAGAGAGAGAGACAGTTACAGAGAGAGAGAGACAGTTACAGAGAGAGAGACAGTTACAGAGAGAGAGAGACAGTTACAGAGAGAGAGACAGTTACAGAGAGAGACAGTTACAGAGAGAGACAGTTACAGAGAGAGAGACAGTTACAGAGAGAGACAGTTACAGAGAGAGACAGTTACAGAGAGAGAGACAGTTACAGAGAGAGAGACAGTTACAGAGAGAGACAGTTACAGAGAGAGACAGTTACAGAGAGAGACAGTTACAGAGAGAGAGACAGTTACAGAGAGAGAGACAGTTACAGAGAGAGAGACAGTTACAGAGAGAGAGTAAGTTACAGAGAGAGAGACAGTTACAGAGAGAGACAGTTACAGAGAGAGACAGTTACAGAGAGAGAGACAGTTACAGAGAGAGACAGTTACAGAGAGAGACAGTTACAGAGAGAGAGACAGTTACAGAGAGAGAGACAGTTACAGAGAGAGACAGTTACAGAGAGAGACAGACAGTTACAGAGAGAGAGACAGTTACAGAGAGAGACAGTTACAGAGAGAGACAGTTACAGAGAGAGAGACAGTTACAGAGAGAGACAGTTACAGAGAGAGAGACAGTTACAGAGAGAGAGACAGTTGCAGAGAGAGACAGTTACAGAGAGAGACAGTTACAGAGAGAGACAGTTACAGAGAGAGAGACAGTTACAGAGAGAGACAGTTACAGAGAGAGAGAGACAGTTACAGAGAGAGAGACAGTTACAGAGAGAGAGACAGTTACAGAGAGAGAGACAGTTACAGAGAGAGACAGTTACAGAGAGAGACAGTTACAGAGAGAGACAGTTACAGAGAGAGACATTTACAGAGAGAGAGACAGTTACAGAGAGAGACAGTTACAGAGAGAGAGACAGTTACAGAGAGAGAGACAGTTACAGAGAGAGAGACAGTAACAGATAGAGAGAGACAGTTACAGAGAGAGACAGTTACAGAGAGAGAGACAGTTACAGAGAGAGAGACAGTTACAGAGAGAGAGACAGTTACAGAGAGAGACAGTTACAGAGAGAGAGAGACAGTTACAGAGAGAGAGACAGTTACAGAGAGAGAGACAGTTACAGAGAGAGACAGTTACAGAGAGAGAGAGACAGTTACAGAGAGAGAGACAGTTACAGAGAGAGAGACAGTTACAGAGAGAGAGACAGTTACAGAGAGAGACAGTTACAGAGAGAGACAGTTACAGAGAGAGAGACAGTTACAGAGAGAGACAGTTACAGAGAGAGACAGTTACAGAGAGAGAGAGACAGTTACAGAGAGAGAGACAGTTACAGAGAGAGACAGTTACAGAGAGAGAGACAGTTACAGAGAGAGACAGTTACAGAGAGAGAGAGACAGTTACAGAGAGAGAGACAGTTACAGAGAGAGAGAGACAGTACAGAAAGAGAGAGAGTTACAGAGAGAGACAGTTACAGAGAGAGACAGTTACAGAGAGAGAGATAGTTACAGAGAGAGACAGTTACAGAGAGAGACAGTTACAGAGAGAGAGACAGTTACAGAGAGAGAGACAGTTACAGAGAGAGACAGTTACAGAGAGAGACAGTTACAGAGAGAGAGACAGTTACAGAGAGAGAGACAGTTACAGAGAGAGACAGTTACAGAGAGAGAGACAGTTACAGAGAGAGAGACAGTTACGAGAGAGAGAGACAGTTACAGAGAGAGAGACAGTTACAGAGAGAGAGACAGTTACAGAGAGAGAGAGACAGTTACAGAGAGAGACAGTTACAAAGAGAGAGAGACAGTTACAGAGAGAGACAGTTACAAAGAGAGAGACAGTTACAGAGAGAGACTGTTACAGAGAGAGAGAGACAGTTACAGAGAGAGACAGTTACAGAGAGAGACAGTTACAGAGAGAGAGACAGTTACAGAGAGAGAGACAGTTACAGAGAGAGAGACAGTTACAGAGTGGCAGAGACAGTTACAGAGAGAGACAGTTACAGAGAGAGAGACAGTTACAGAGAGAGACAGTTACAGAGAGAGACAGTTACAGAGAGAGACAGTTACAGAGAGAGACAGTTACAGAGAGAGACATTTACAGAGAGAGAGACAGTTACAGAGAGAGACAGTTACAGAGAGAGAGACAGTTACAGAGAGAGAGACAGTTACAGAGAGAGAGACAGTAACAGATAGAGAGAGACAGTTACAGAGAGAGACAGTTACAGAGAGAGAGACAGTTACAGAGAGAGACAGTTACAGAGAGAGAGACAGTTACAGAGAGAGACAGTTACGAGAGAGAGAGACAGTTACAGAGAGAGAGACAGTTACAGAGAGAGAGACAGTTACAGAGTGGCAGAGACAGTTACAGAGAGAGAGAGACAGTTACAGAGAGAGACAGTTACAGAGAGAGACAGTTACAGAGAGAGACAGTTACAGAGAGAGACAGTTACAGAGAGAGAGACAGTTACAGAGAGAGAGACAGTTACAGAGAGAGACAGTTACAGAGAGAGAGACAGTTACAGAGAGAGAGAGACAGTTACAGAGAGAGAGAGACAGTTACAGAGAGAGAGAGACAGTTACAGAGAGAGAGACAGTTACAGAGAGAGAGACAGTTACAGAGAGAGACAGTTACAGAGAGAGAGACAGTTACAGAGAGAGAGAGACAGTTACAGAGAGAGAGAGACAGTTACAGAGAGAGAGAGACAGTTACAGAGAGAGAGACAGTTACAGAGAGAGACAGTTACAGAGAGAGACAGTTACAGAGAGAGAGACAGTTACAGAGAGAGACAGTTACAGAGAGAGACAGTTACAGAGAGAGAGACAGTTACAGAGAGAGAGACAGTTACAGAGAGAGACAGACAGTTACAGAGTGAGAGACAGTTACAGAGAGAGAGACAGTTACAGAGAGAGAGACAGTTGCAGAGAGTGACAGTTACAGAGAGAGACAGTTACAGAGAGAGAGAGAGACAGTTACAGAGAGAGAGACAGTTACAGAGAGAGACAGTTACAGAGAGAGACAGTTACAGAGAGAGACATTTACAGAGAGAGAGACAGTTACAGAGAGAGACAGTTACAGAGAGAGAGACAGTTACAGAGAGAGAGACAGTTACAGAGAGAGAGACAGTAACAGATAGAGAGAGACAGTTACAGAGAGAGACAGTTACAGAGAGAGAGACAGTTACAGAGAGAGAGACAGTTACAGAGAGAGAGACAGTTACAGAGAGAGAGACAGTTACAGAGAGAGACAGTTACAGAGAGAGACAGTTACAGAGAGAGAGACAGTTACAGAGAGAGAGACAGTTACAGAGAGAGAGACAGTTACAGAGAGAGAGACAGTTACAGAGAGAGACAGTTACAGAGAGAGACAGTTACAGAGAGAGAGACAGTTACAGAGAGAGACAGTTACAGAGAGAGACAGTTACAGAGAGAGAGAGACAGTTACAGAGAGAGAGACAGTTACAGAGAGAGACAGTTACAGAGAGAGAGACAGTTACAGAGAGAGACAGTTACAGAGAGAGAGACAGTTACAGAGAGAGACAGTTACAGAGAGAGAGAGACAGTTACAGAGAGAGAGACAGTTACAGAGAGAGACAGTTACAGAGAGAGAGAGACAGTTACAGAGAGAGAGAGACAGTTACAGAGAGAGACAGTTACAGAGAGAGACAGTTACAGAGAGAGAGACAGTTACAGAGAGAGAGACAGTTACAGAGAGAGACAGTTACAGAGAGAGACAGTTACAGAGAGAGAGACAGTTACAGAGAGAGACAGTTACAGAGAGAGACAGTTACAGAGAGAGACAGTTACAGAGAGAGACAGTTACAGAGAGAGACAGTTACAGAGAGAGAGAGAGACAGTTACAGAGAGAGACAGTTACAGACAGAGACAGTTACAGAGAGAGACAGTTACAGTGAGAGAGACAGTTACAGAGAGAGACAGTTACAGAGAGAGAGAGACAGTTACAGAGAGAGAGAGACAGTTACAGAGAGAGACAGTTACAGAGAGAGAGACAGTTACAGAGAGAGAGAGAGACAGTTACAGAGAGAGACAGTTACAGACAGAGACAGTTACAGAGAGAGACAGTTACAGTGAGAGAGACAGTTACAGAGAGAGAGACAGTTACAGAGAGAGAGAGACAGTTACAGAGAGAGACAGTTACAGAGAGAGACAGTTACAGAGAGAGAGAGACAGTTACAGAGAGAGACAGTTACAGAGAGAGAGAGACAGTTACAGAGAGAGAGACAGTTACAGAGAGAGAGACAGTTACAGAGAGAGACAGTTACAGAGAGAGAGACAGTTACAGAGAGAGAGACAGTTACAGAGAGAGACAGTTACAGAGGGAGACAGTTACAGAGAGAGAGACAGTTACAGAGAGAGAGACAGTTACAGAGAGAGAGACAGTTACAGAGAGACAGTTACAGAGAGAGAGACAGTTACAGAGAGAGAGACAGTTACAGAGAGAGAGACAGTTACAGAGAGAGAGACAGTTACAGAGAGACAGTTACAGAGAGAGAGACAGTTACAGAGAGAGAGACAGTTACAGAGAGACAGTTACAGAGAGAGAGACAGTTACAGAGAGAGAGACAGTTACAGAGAGAGAGACAGTTACAGAGAGAGACAGTTACAGAGAGAGACAGTTACAGAGAGAGAGACAGTTACAGAGAGAGAGACAGTTACAGAGAGAGACAGTTACAGAGAGAGAGACAGTTACAGAGAGAGAGACACAGAGAGAGACACAGTTACAGAGAGAGACAGTTACAGAGAGAGAGACAGTTACAGAGAGAGACAGTTACAGAGAGAGAGACAGTTACAGAGAGAGACAGTTACAGAGAGAGACAGTTACAGAGAGAGAGACAGTTACAGAGAGAGACAGTTACAGAGAGAGAGACAGTTACAGAGAGAGACAGTTACAGAGAGAGACAGTTACAGAGAGAGACAGTTACAGAGAGACAGTTACAGAGAGAGACAGTTACAGAGAGAGACTGTTACAGAGAGAGAGACAGTTACAGAGAGAGAGACAGTTACAGAGAGAGACAGTTACAGAGAGAGAGACAGTTACAGAGAGAGACAGTTACAGAGAGACAGTTACAGAGAGAGACAGTTACAGAGAGAGACAGTTACAGAGAGAGAGACAGTTACAGAGAGAGACAGTTACAGAGAGAGAGACAGTTACAGAGAGAGACAGTTACAGAGAGAGACAGTTACAGAGAGAGAGACAGTTACAAAGAGAGACAGTTACAGAGAGAGACAGTTACAGAAGAGAGACAGTTACAGAGAGAGAGACAGTTACAGAGAGAGAGACAGTTACAGAGAGAGAGAGACAGTTACAGAGAGAGACAGTAACAGAGAGAGAGAGACAGTTACAGAGAGAGACAGTTACAGAGAGAGACAGTTACAGAGAGAGACAGTTACAGAGAGAGAGACAGTTACAGAGAGAGACAGTTACAGAGAGAGAGAGACAGTTACAGAGAGAGACAGTTACAGAGAGAGACAGTTACAAAGAGAGACTGTTACAGAGAGAGAGAGACAGTTACAGAGAGAGAGACAGTTACAGAGAGAGACAGTTACAGAGAGAGAGAGACAGTTACAGAGAGAGAGACAGTTACAGAGAGAGAGAGACAGTTACAGAGAGAGACAGTTACAGAGAGAGACAGTTACAGAGAGAGACAGTTACAGAGAGACAGTTACAGAGAGAGAGACAGTTACAGAGAGAGAGACAGTTACAGAGAGCGAGACAGTTACAGAGAGAGAGACAGTTACAGAGAGAGACAGTTACAGAGAGAGAGAGACTGTTACAGAGAGAGAGACAGTTACAGAGAGAGACAGTTACAGAGAGAGACAGTTACAGAGAGAGAGACAGTTACAGAGAGAGAGACAGTTACAGAGAGAGACAGTTACAGAGAGAGACAGTTACAGAGAGAGAGACAGTTACAGAGAGAGAGACAGTTACAGAGAGAGACAGTTACAGAGAGACAGTTACAGAGAGAGACAGTTACAGAGATAGACAGTTACAGAGAGACAGTTACAGAGAGAGACAGTTACAGAGATAGACAGTTACAGAGAGAGACAGTTACAGAGAGAGACAGTTACAGAGAGAGACAGTTACAGAGAGAGACAGTTACAGAGAGACAGTTACAGAGAGAGAGAGACAGTTACAGAGAGAGAGACAGTTACAGAGAGAGAGACAGTTACAGACAGAGAGACAGTTACAGAGAGAGAGACAGTTACAGAGAGAGAGACAGTTACAGAGAGAGAGACAGTTACAGACAGAGAGACAGTTACAGAGAGAGAGACAGTTACAGAGAGAGACAGTTACAGAGAGAGACAGTTACAGAGAGAGACAGTTACAGAGAGAGACAGTTACAGAGAGACAGTTACAGAGAGAGAGACAGTTACAGAGAGAGACAGTTACAGAGAGAGACAGTTACAGAGAGAGAGACAGTTACAGAGAGAGAGACAGTTACAGAGAGAGAGAGACAGTTACAGACAGAGAGACAGTTACAGAGAGAGACAGTTACAGAGAGAGAGACAGTTACAGAGAGAGACAGTTACAGAGAGAGACAGTTACAGAGAGAGACAGTTACAGAGAGAGAGAGACAGTTACAGAGAGAGAGAGACAGTTACAGAGAGAGAGACAGTTACAGAGAGAGAGACAGTTACAGAGAGAGAGACAGTTACAGAGAGAGACAGTTACAGAGAGAGAGACAGTTACAGAGAGAGAGACAGTTACAGACAGAGAGACAGTTACAGAGAGAGACAGTTACAGAGAGAGAGACAGTTACAGAGAGAGAGAGACAGTTACAGAGAGAGAGAGACAGTTACAGAGAGAGACAGTTACAGAGAGAGAGAGACAGTTACAGAGAGAGACAGTTACAGAGAGAGAGACAGTTACAGAGAGAGACAGTTACAGAGAGAGAGACAGTTACAGAGAGAGACAGTTACAGAGAGAGAGACAGTTACAGAGAGAGACAGTTACAGAGAGAGACAGTTACAGAGAGAGAGACAGTTACAGAGAGAGACAGTTACAGAGAGAGACAGTTACAGAGAGAGAGACAGTTACAGAGAGAGAGACAGTTACAGAGAGAGACAGTTACAGAGAGAGACAGTTACAGAGAGAGACAGTTACAGAGAGAGAGACAGTTACAGAGAGAGACAGTTACAGAGAGAGACAGTTACAGAGAGAGAGACAGTTACAGAGAGAGAGACAGTTACAGAGAGAGACAGTTACAGAGAGAGAGACAGTTACAGAGAGAGAGACAGTTACAGAGAGAGAGACAGTTACAGAGAGAGAGACAGTTACAGAGAGAGACAGTTACAGAGAGAGACAGTTACAGAGAGAGACAGTTACAGAGAGAGAGACAGTTACAGAGAGAGAGACAGTTACAGAGAGAGACAGTTACAGAGAGACAGTTACAGAGAGAGAGAGACAGTTACAGAGAGAGAGAGACAGTTACAGAGAGAGACAGTTACAGAGAGAGAGACAGTTACAGAGAGAGACAGTTACAGAGAGAGACAGTTACAGAGAGAGAGACAGTTACAGAGAGAGAGACAGTTACAGAGAGAGAGAGACAGTTACAGAGAGAGAGACATTTACAGAGAGAGAGACAGTTACAGAGAGAGAGACAGTTACAGAGAGAGAGACAGTTACAGAGAGAGACAGTTACAGAGAGAGACAGTTACAGAGAGAGAGAGACAGTTACAGAGAGAGAGACAGTTACAGAGAGAGAGAGACAGTTACAGAGAGAGAGACAGTTACGGAGAGAGACAGTTACAGAGAGAGACAGTTACAGAGAGAGAGACAGTTACAGAGAGAGAGACAGTTACAGAGAGAGACAGTTACAGAGAGAGACATTTACAGAGAGAGAGACAGTTACAGAGAGAGACAGTTACAGAGAGAGAGACAGTTACAGAGAGAGAGAGACAGTTACAGAGAGTGACAGTTACAGAGAGAGACAGTTACAGAGAGAGACAGTTACAGAGAGAGAGACAGTTACAGAGAGAGAGACAGTTACAGAGAGAGACAGTTACAGAGAGAGACAGTTACAGAGAGAGACAGTTACAGAGAGAGACAGACTGTTACAGAGAGAGAGACAGTTACAGAGAGAGAGACAGTTACAGAGAGAGACAGACTGTTACAGAGAGAGAGACAGTTATAGAGAGAGAGACAGTTACAGAGAGAGACAGTTACAGAGAGAGAGACAGTTACAGAGAGAGAGACAGTTACAGAGAGAGAGAGACAGTTACAGAGAGAGACAGTTACAGAGAGAGAGACAGTTACAGAGAGAGACAGACTGTTACAGAGAGAGAGACAGTTACAGAGAGAGAGACAGTTACAGAGAGAGAGACAGTTACAGAGAGAGACAGTTACAGAGAGAGAGACAGTTACAGAGAGAGACAGTTACAGAGAGAGACAGTTACAGAGAGAGAGACAGTTACAGAGAGAGAGACAGTTACAGAGAGAGAGACAGTTACAGAGGGAGACAGTTACAGAGAGAGACAGTTACAGAGAGAGACAGACTGTTACAGAGAGAGAGACAGTTACAGAGAGAGACAGTTACAGAGAGAGACAGTTACAGAGAGAGAGACAATTACAGAGAGAGACAGTTACAGAGAGAGACAGTTACAGAGAGAGAGACGGTTACAGAGAGAGACAGTTACAGAGAGAGACAGTTACAGAGAGAGACAGTTTCAGAGAGAGGCAGTTGCAGAGAGAGAGACAGTTACAGAGAGAGACAGTTACAGAGAGAGACAGTTACAGAGAGAGAGAGACAGTTACAGAGAGAGAGACAGTTACAGAGAGAGACAGTTACAGAGAGAGACAGTTACAGAGAGAGAGACAGTTACAGAGAGAGACAGTTACAGAGAGAGACAGTTACAGAGGGAGACAGTTACAGAGAGAGACAGTTACAGAGAGAGACAGTTACAGAGAGAGACAGTTACAGAGAGAGAGACAGTTACAGAGAGAGACAGTTACAGAGAAAGACAGTTACAGAGAGAGAGACAGTTACAGAGAGAGAGACAGTTACAGAGAGAGACAGTTACAGAGAGAGAGACAGTTACAGAGAGAGACAGTTACAGAGAGAGAGACAGTTACAGAGAGAGAGACAGTTACAGAGAGAGACAGTTACAGAGAGAGAGACAGTTACAGAGAGAGACAGTTACAGAGAGAGAGACAGTTACAGAGAGAGACAGTTACAGAGAGAGACAGTTACAGAGAGAGAGACAGTTACAGAGAGAGACAGTTACAGAGAGAGACAGTTACAGAGAGAGAGAGACAGTTACAGAGAGAGACAGTTGCAGAGAGAGAGAGACAGTTACAGAGAGAGAGACAGTTACAGAGAGAGAGAGACAGTTACAGAGAGAGACAGTTACAGAGAGAGACTGTTACAGAGAGAGAGAGACAGTTACAGAGAGAGACAGTTACAGAGAGAGAGAGACAGTTACAGAGAGAGAGACAGTTGCAGAGAGAGAGAGACAGTTACAGAGAGAGACAGTTACAGAGAGAGAGACAGTTACAGAGAGAGACAGTTACAGAGAGAGAGACAGTTACAGAGAGAGACAGTTACAGAGAGAGACAGTTACAGAGAGAGACAGTTACAGAGAGAGAGACAGTTACAGAGAGAGACAGTTACAGAGAGACAGTTACAGAGAGAGAGACAGTTACAGAGAGAGAGAGACAGTTACAGAGAGAGACAGTTACAGAGAGAGAGACAGTTACAGAGAGAGACAGTTACAGAGAGACAGTTACAGAGAGACAGTTACAGAGAGAGAGACAGTTACAGAGAGAGACAGTTACAGAGAGACAGTTACAGAGAGAGACAGTTACAGAGAGAGACAGTTACAGAGAGAGAGAGACAGTTACAGAGAGAGACAGTTACAGAGAGAGACAGTTACAGAGAGAGAGACAGTTACCGAGAGAGAGACAGTTACAGAGAGAGACAGTTACAGAGAGAGAGACAGTTACAGAGAGAGAGAGACAGTTACAGAGAGAGACAGTTACAGAGAGAGACTGTTACAGAGAGAGAGAGACAGTTACAGAGAGAGACAGTTACAGAGAGAGAGAGACAGTTACAGAGAGAGAGACAGTTGCAGAGAGAGAGAGACAGTTACAGAGAGAGACAGTTACAGAGAGAGACAGTTACAGAGAGAGAGACAGTTACAGAGAGAGACAGTTACAGAGAGAGACAGTTACAGAGAGAGACAGTTACAGAGAGAGAGACAGTTACAGAGAGAGACAGTTACAGAGAGACAGTTACAGAGAGAGAGACAGTTACAGAGAGAGACATTTACAGAGAGAGACAGTTACAGAGAGACAGTTACAGAGAGACAGTTACCGAGAGAGAGACAGTTACAGAGAGAGACAGTTACAGAGAGACAGTTACAGAGAGAGACAGTTACAGAGAGAGACAGTTACAGAGAGAGAGAGACAGTTACAGAGAGAGACAGTTACAGAGAGAGACAGTTACAGAGAGAGAGACAGTTACCGAGAGAGAGACAGTTACAGAGAGAGACAGTTACAGAGAGAGACAGTTACAGAGAGACAGTTACAGAGAGAGAGACAGTTACAGAGAGAGACAGTTACAGAGAGACAGTTACAGAGAGACAGTTACAGAGAGAGAGACAGTTACAGAGAGAGACAGTTACAGAGAGAGACAGTTACAGAGAGAGAGACAGTTACAGAGAGAGACAGTTACAGAGAGAGAGACAGTTACAGAGAGAGACAGTTACAGAGAGAGACAGTTACAGAGAGAGACAGTTACAGAGAGAGACAGTTACAGAGAGAGAGACAGTTACAGAGAGAGACAGTTACAGAGAGACAGTTACAGAGAGACAGTTACAGAGAGAGAGACAGTTACAGAGAGAGAGACAGTTACAGAGAGAGACAGTTACTGAGAGAGACAGTTACAGAGAGAGAGACAGTTACAGAGAGAGAGACAGTTACAGAGAGAGACAGTTACAGAGAGAGAGACAGTTACAGAGGGAGACAGTTACAGAGAGAGAGACAGTTACAGAGAGAGAGACAGTTACAGAGAGAGACAGTTACAGAGAGAGAGATAGTTTCAGAGAGAGAGAGACAGTTACAGAGAGAGACAGTTACAGAGAGAGAGACAGTTACAGAGAGAGAGACAGTTACAGAGAGAGAGACAGTTACAGAGAGAGACAGTTACAGAGAGAGAGACAGTTACAGAGAGTGAGAGACAGTTACAGAGAGAGAGACAGTTACAGAGAGAGAGACAGTTACAGAGAGAGACAGTTACAGAGAGAGACAGTTACAGAGAGAGAGACAGTTACAGAGAGAGACAGTTACAGAGAGAGAGAGACAGTTACAGAGAGAGAGACAGTTACAGAGAGAGAGAGACAGTTACAGAGAGAGAGACAGTTACAGAGAGAGAGACAGTTACAGAGAGAGACAGTTACAGAGAGAGAGACAGTTACAGAGAGAGAGAGTCATTTAGAGAGGGAGAGAGAGAGGGAGAATCAGTTACGGTGAGATGGTTAGGGAGAGGGAGAGAGGCAGTTAGAGAGGGAGGGAGATAGTTAGAGATTGTGAGAGTCAAAGAGGGAGACAGAGGGTGAGAGACAGCGAGAGATAGTGTCAGAGAGACGGTGAGAGACAGCGAGTTAGATAGAGAGAGAGGGAGAGAGACAGTTAGAGAAGGAGATAGACTGAGAGAGCACCCACCCCCCCACCTTCACTCTCTCTTGGAGAGACCCCCGCGCGCCCCCCACACCTCGCTCTGTCTGGGAGAGACCCCCCTCCCTCACTCTGTCTGGGAGGGGCCCCTGCGCCTCCTCACTCTGTCTGGGAGGGGCCCCTGCGCCCCCTCACTCTGTCTGGGAGAGACCCCTGCGCCCCCTCACTCTGTCTGGGAGAGACCCCCCCTCCCCCCTCACTCTGTCTGGGAGAGACCCCACCTCCGTCCTCACTCTGTCTGGGAGAGATCCCCCTCCCTCACTCTGTCTGGGAGAGACCCCCCCTCCCCCCTCACTCTGTCTGGGATTGACCCCCCTCCCTCACTCTGTCTGGGAGAGACACCCCCTCCCCCCTCACTCTGTCTGGGATTGACCCCCCTCCCTCACTCTGTCTGGGAGAGACACCCCCTCCCCCCTCACTCTGTCTGGGATTGACCCCCCTCCCTCACTCTGTCTGGGAGAGACACCCCCTCCCCCCTCACTCTGTCTGGGATTGACCCCCCTCCCTCACTCTGTCTGGGAGAGACACCCCCTCCCCCCTCACTCTGTCTGGGATTGACCCCCCTCCCTCACTCTGTCTGGGAGAGGCCCCTGTGCTCCCCGTCTTACTCTGTCTGAGAGAGACCCCCCCTCACTGTGTCTGGGAGAGACCCCTCCCCCCCTCATTCTGTCTGGGAGAGACCCGTACCCCTCCTCGTCTGTCTGGGAGAGACCCCTCCCCCTCCTCACTCTGTCTGGGAGAGACCCCTCCCCCCCTCATTCTGTCTGGGAGAGACCCGTACTCCTCCTCGTCTGTCTGGGAGAGACCCCTCCCCCTCCTCACTCTGTCTGGGAGAGACCCCTCCCCCTCCTCACTCTGTCTGGGAGAGACCCCTCCCCCTCCTCACTCTGTCTGGGAGAGACCCCTCCCCCTCCTCAGTCTGTCTGGGAGAGGCCCCTCCCCCTCCTCACTCTGTCTGGGAGAGAAGCTCCCCCCTCCTCAGTCTGTCTGGGAGAGACCCCTCCCCCTCCTCAGTCTGTCTGGGAGAGACCCCTCCCCCTCCTCAGTCTGTCTGGGAGAGACCCCTCCCCCTCCTCAGTCTGTCTGGGAGAGACCCCTCCCCCTCCTCAGTCTGTCTGGGAGAGACCCCTCCCCCTCCTCACTCTGTCTGGGAGAGAGACCCCCCCCCTCCTCACTCTGTCTGGGAGAGACCCCTCCCCCTCCTCACTCTGTCTGGGAGAGAAGCTCCCCCCTCCTCAGTCTGTCTGGGAGAGACCCCTCCCCCTCCTCAGTCTGTCTGGGAGAGACCCCTCCCCCTCCTCACTCTGTCTGGGAGAGACCCCTCCCCCTCCTCACTCTGTCTGGGAGAGACTGCTCCCCCCCTCACTCTGTCTGGGAGAGACCCCTCCCCCTCCTCACTCTGTCTGGGAGAGACCCCTCCCCCCCCCTCCCTCACTCTGTCTGGGAGAGACCCCTACCCCTCCTCACTCTGTCTGGGAGAGACACCTCCCCCTCCTCACTCTGTCTGGGAGAGACCCCTCCCTCCTCACTCTGTCTGGGAGAGACCCCCCTCCCTCACTCTGTCTGGGAGAGACCCCTCCCCCTCCTCACTCTGTCTGGGAGAGACCCCACTCCCTCCTCACTCTGTCTGGGAGAGACCCCTCCTCCTCCCTCACTCTGTCTGGGAGAGACCCCACCCTTCTCACTCTGTCTGGGAGAGACCCCTCCTCCTCCCTCACTCTGTCTGGGAGAGACCCCACCCTCCTCACTGTGTCTGGGAGAGACCCCCCCCCCAACTCACTCTGTCTGGGAGAGACCCCCACCCCTCCTCACTCTGTCTGGGAGAGTCCCCTCCCCCTCCTCACTCTGTCTGGGAGAGACCCCTCCCCCTCCTCACTCTGTCTGGGAGAGACTGCTCCCCCCCCTCACTCTGTCTGGGAGAGACCCCTCCCTCCTCGCTCTGTCTGGGAGAGACCCCCCTCCCTCCTCGCTCTGTCTGGGAGAGACCCCTGCCCCTCCTCTCTCTGTCTGGGAGAGAACCCTCCCCCTCCTCGCTCTGTCTGGGAGAGACCCCCGCACCCCCCCTCCCTCTGTCTGGGAGAGACCCCCGCACCCCCCCTCCCTCTGTCTGGGAGAGACCGCCCCCTCAGTCTGTCTGGGAGAGACCCCTCCCCCTCCTCACTCTGTCTGGGAGAGACCCCTCCCCCTCCTCACTCTGTCTGGGAGAGACCCCAACCCTCCTCACTCTGTCTGGGAGAGACCCCTCCCCCTCCTCACTCTGTCTGGGAGAGACCCCTCCCCCTCCTCACTCTGTCTGGGAGAGACCCCTCCCCCTCCTCACTCTGTCTGGGAGAGACCCCTCCCCCTCCTCACTCTGTCTGGGAGAGACCCCTCCCCCTCCTCACTCTGTCTGGGAGAGACCCCTCCCCCTCCTCACTCTGTCTGGGAGAGACCCCTCCCTCCTCACTCTGTCTGGGAGAGACCCCCCTCCTCATTCTGTCTGGGAGAGACCCCTCCCCCTCTTCACTCTGTCTGGGAGAGACCCCTCCCTCCTCACTCTGTCTGGGAGAGACCCCCCTCCCTCACTCTGTCTGGGAGAGACCCCTCTCCCTCCTCACTCTGTCTGGGAGAGACCCCCCCTCCCTCCTCACTCTGTCTGGGAGAGAATCCTCCCCCTCCCTCACTCTGTCTGGGAGAGACCCCACCCTCCTCACTGTGTCTGGGAGAGACTCCCCCCTCCCATACCGTCTGGGAGAGACCTCCCCCCCTCCTTACTCTGTCTGGGAACGATTCTCGGTGAAAACCCTCAAGGCGAAATCTCCATTTTTCTGAGGTTCGAAGGTGGAGGGGACGATGAGGTATTCTCCGGGAGGCAGTTTGAATCGAGTGGACACCTCACGGAGGTTGATGAAACTTTCCGATCGGACACGGGATCCATGTGTCTGGAAGTAACTCTTGGGGAGATGGACATTTGACACTCCCTGATACTGGGCAGGAAGAGGAGAGAGATCGGGACCGTCAGGATTGTGTACAAATACCACCCACCCCCCCCACCCCAAAACCCCCATCGGAACAGGGGGGAGGAGGCCATTCAGCCCCTCTCGAGCCTGTTACACAGGACAAGAGGAGGCCATTCAGCCCCTCTCGAGCCTGTTACACAGGACAAGAGGAGGCCATTCAGCCCCTCTGGAGTCTGTTACACAGGAACAGGAGGAGGCCATTCAGCCCCTCTGGAGTCTGTTACACAGGAACAGGAGGAGGCCATTCAGCCTCTCGAGCCTGTTACACAGGAACAGGAGGAGGCCATTCAGCCCCTCTCGAGCTTGTTACACAGGAACAGGTGGAGACCATTCAGCCCCTCTCGAGCCTGTTACAGAGGAACAGGAGGAGGCCATTCAGCCCCTCTCGAGCCTGTTACACAGGAACAGGAGGAGGCCATTCAGCCCCTCTCGAACTTGTTACACAGGAACAGCAGGAGGCCATTCAGCCCCTCTCGAGCCTGTTACACAGGAACAGGAGGAGGCCATTCAGCCCCTCTCGAGCCTGTTACACAGGAACAGCAGGAGGCCATTCAGCCCCTCTCGAGCCTGTTACACAGGAACAGGAGGAGGCCATTCAGCCCCTCTCGAGCTTGTTACACAGGAACAGGAGGAGACCATTCAGCCCCTCTCGAGCCTGTTACACAGGAACATGAGGAGGCCATTCAGCCCCTCTCGAGCCTGTTCTGTTACTCAATCAGATCGTGACTGAACTGTATCTCAACTCCACTTGACTATCTTTGTCCGATATGCCTTGAGATGTTGAGTCACTGAAATCTGTCAATCTCAGGTTGGAAAGCCGCAGTTTCCCCCCAACTTGAACAGTACTGCCCCGATCTCAACACTGCCACTCACTGGGAGCTGGTCACTTAGTAGAGGGAATGGTGAGAGGCTGCAGCAATGCTGGGTGTTTGCAAGACTGAGTTACAGCAAAACAACTCTTTTTCAACTCTATCTTAGACTCGAACTCAAGTTCTGTCGAAGGGTCATGAGGACTCGAAAGGTCAACTCTTTTCTTCTCCGCCGATGCTGCCAGACCTGCTGAGTTTTTCCAGGTAATTCTGTTTTTGTTTTTTTTTGAGTTACAGCAATACTGCCTCATGAATGAGTCAAGTTTCAGACTGAGGGACCTGCTCTGTGCCAATGCCAGTCGCAGGCTCAGACACACACTGGCCACGACTCTGCTGGTCAGAGTCCAGACTGGGACCGAACAGTCCCAGACAGCACATCTGCATCGAAAGAGAGCAGATGGTAAGTGTCCAATCCCTCAGAGAGCAGTAACACAGGAGACAAGAGGCAGGGGCAAAGCCAAACTGACCTCCCAAAGTGGGAAGACTGGGAGCATGTCTCTGACCAGGGTGGGACATGCCAGAGGACTTTACAGCCGGAGAGGAACTCGAACAGTCTGCCGCCTGGCTGAGTGTGTGAAACAGAGCAGTCACGATGCTGCTCTCAACAGTGAGGCAGAAAATCGGACCTCAGCACAATGGGGAGAAGTCCCCTGTTCAGAGTACTGACCCACTGACAGTGCAGCACTCCCTCAGTACTGACCCTCTGACAGTGCAGCACTCCCTCAGTACTGACCCTCTGACAGTGCAGCACTCCCTCAGTACTGACCCTCTGACAGTGCAGCACTCCCTCAGTACTGACCCTCTGACACTGCAGCACTCCCTCAGTACTGACCCTCTGACAGTGCGGCACTCCCTCAGTACTGACCCTCTAACAGTGCAGCACTCCCTCAGTACCGACCCTCTGACAGTACAGCACGCCCTCAGTACCGACCCTCTGACAGTGCAGCACTCCCTCAGTACTGACCCTCTGACAGTGCAGCTCTTCCTCAGTACCAACCCTCTGACAGTGCAGCACTCCCTCAGTACTGACCCTCTGACAGTGCAGCAATCCCTCAGTACTGACCCTCTGACACTGCAGCACTCCCTCAGTACCGACCCTCTGACAGTGCGGCACTCCCTCAGTACTGACCCTCTGACAGTGCAGCACTCCCTCAGTACTGACCCTCTGACAGTGCAGAACTCCCTCAGTACTGACCCTCTGACAGTGCAGCACTCCCTCAGTACTGACCCTCTGACAGTGCAGCTCTTCCTCAGTACTGACCCTCTGACAGTGCAGCACTCCCTCAGTACTGACCCTCTGACAGTGCAGCACTTCCTCAGTACTGACCCTCTGACAGTGCAGCACTCCCTCAGTACTGACCCTCTGACAGTGCAGCACTCTCTCAGTATTGACCCTCTGACAGTGCAGCACTCCCTCAGTATTGACCCTCTGACAGTGCAGCACTCCCTCAGTACTGACCCTCTGACAGTGCAGCACCCCCTCAGTACTGACCCTCTGACAGTGCAGCACTCTCTCAGTATTGACCCTCTGACAGTGCAGCACTCCCTCAGTACTGACCCTCTGACAGTGCAGCACTCCCTCAGTACTGACCCTCTGACAGTGCAGCACTCTCTCAGTATTGACCCTCTGACAGTGCAGCGTTCCCTCAGTACTGACCCTCTGACAGTGCAGCACTCTCTCAGTATTGACCCTCTAACAGTGCAGCGTTCCCTCAGTACTGACCCTCTGACAGTGCAGCACTCCCTCAGTATTGACCCTCTGACAGTGCAGCACTCCCTCAGTACTGACCCTCTGACAGTGCAGCACTCCCTCAGTACTGACCCTCCCACGGTCTTTCACTGCAGAGAGATAGAAGTACCACTGAATCCCCGTTCTGTTTAGCCCGGAGTGGGGAAGAGAGTGCAGCACACCCACTCGTCTACTCACTCCTCAGACCTCACCAACCTGCAACTGGAGGACTCCCCACGTACCTCATTGGGAACCTATTTAATAAAGAGACAGAGAGAGACACACATTAGAGGGTGAGACCATTGGCATGGCAAGAACACAGACCCAAAAAGCCCCAGCAACACATTTTTTTATGCGTTCCCGGGATGTAGGCTTCGCTGGCTGGGTCAGTATTTATTGCCCATCCCTAGTTGCCCTTGAGAAGGTGGGGGTGAGCTGCCTTCTTGAACCGCTGCAGTCCATGTGGTGTAGGTACACCCACAGTGTTGTTAGGGAGGGAGTTCCAGGATTTTGACCCAGCGACAGTGAAGGAACGGTGATATATTTCCAAGTCAGGATGGTGAGTGACTTGGAGGGGAACTTCCAGGTGGTGGTGTTCCCATCTATCTGCTGCCCTTGTCCTTCTAGATGGTAGTGGTCATGGGTTTGGAAGGTGCTGTCTGAGGAGCCTTGGTGAGTTCCTGCAGTGCATCTTGTAGATGGTACACACACTGCTGCTACTGTGTGTCGGTGGTGGAGGGAGTGAATGTTTGTGGATGTGGTGCCAATCAAGCGGCTGCTTTGTCCTGGATGGTGTCCAGCTTCTTGAGTGTTGTGGGAGCTGCACTCATCCAGGCAAGTGGGGAGTATTCCATCACACTCCTGACTTGTGCCTTGTAGATGGTGGACAGGCTTTGGGGAGGCAGGAGGTGAGTTACTCGCTGCAGGATTCCCAGCCTCTGACCTGCTCTTGTAGTCACAGTATTTATATGGCTGGTCCAGTTCAGTTTCTGGTCAATGGTAACCCCCAGCATGTTGATAGTGGGGGATTCAGTGATGTTGATGCCATTGAATGTCAAGGGGTGATGGTTGGATTCTCTCTTGTTGGAGATGGTCATTGCCTGACACTTGTGTGGTGTGAATGTTACTTGCCACTTGTCAGCCCAAGCCTGGATATTGTCCAGGTCTTGCTGCATTTGGACATGGACTGCTTCAGTATCTGAGGAGTCGCGAATGGTGCTGAACATTGTGCAATCATCAGCGAACATCCCCACTTCTGACCTTATGATGGAAGGAAGGTCATTGATGAAGCAGCTGAAGATGGTTGGGCCGAGGACACTACCCTGAGGAACTCCTGCAGTGATGTCCTGGAGCTGAGATGACTGACCTCCAACAACCACAACCATCTTCCTTTGTGCTGGGTATGACTCCAACCAGCGGAGAGTTTTCCCCTGATTCCCATTGACTCCAGCTTTGCTCAGGCTCCTTGATGCCACACTCGGTCAAATGCTGCCTTGATGTCAAGGGCAGTCACTCTCACCTCACCTCGGGAGTTCAGCTCTTTTGTCCATGTTTGAACCAAGGCTGTAATGAGGTCAGGAGCTGAGTGACCCTGGCAGAACCCAAACTGGGCATCAGTGAGCAGGTTATTGCTAAGCAAGTGCCACTTGATAGCACTGTTGGTGACCCCTTCCATTACTTTACTGATGATGGAGAGTAGACTGATGGGGTATTAATTGGCCGGGTTGGATTTGTCCTGCTTTTTGTGTACAGGACATACCTGGGCAATTTTCCACATAGCCGGGTAGATGCCAGTGTTGTAGCTGTACTGGAACAGCTTGGCTAGGGGCACAGCAAGTTCTGGAGCACAAGTCTTCAGTACTATGCCGGAATATGGGGAGGTGATGGCATAGTGGCCATGTCTAGACTAGTAACCCAGAGAGCCAGGGTAATGCTCTGGGGACCAGGGTTCGAATCCCACCACGGCAGATGGGGGAATCTGAATTCAATAAAAATCTGGAATTAAAAGTCTGATGATGACCGTGAAACATTGTGGTTTGTTGTAAAAACCCATCTGGTCACTAATGTCCTTTAGGGAGGGAAATCTGCTGTCCTTACCTGGTCTGGCCTACATGTGACTCCAGACCCACAGCAATGTGGGTGACTCTGAAATGCCCTCTGAACAATGGCAATTAGGGATGGGTAATAAATGCTGGCCTAGCCAGTGACCCCTACATCCAATGAACTTTGACAAAATTGTCAGGTCCCATATTGATATCACGTGGAGTGAATCGAATTGGCTGAAGACTGGCATCTGTGATGCTGGGGACCTCCAGAGGAGGCTGAGATGGATCATCCACTCGGCACTTCTGGCTGAAGATTGTTGCAAATGCTTCAGCCTTATCTTTTGCACTGATGTGCTGGGCTCCTCCATCATTGAGGATGGAGATATTTGTGGAGCCTCGTTCTCCAGTGAGTTGTGTAATTGTCCACCACCATTCACAACTGGATGTGGCAGCATTGCAGAGCTTAGATCTGATCCGTTGGTTGTGGGATCGCTTAAATCTGTCTACCGCTTGCTGCTTATGCTGTTTGACATGCAAATAGTCCTGTGTTATAGCTTCATCAGGTTGACACCTCATTTTTAGGTCTGCCTGGTGCAGCTCCTACTGCCTCCACCAGTTTAAATTTACATAGCACAACATGGAGTATACCAAACCCAGCAAAACTGATATCCCAACTGATAGATACAGGGCTAAGGGGAGAGAGCGGGGCAGTGGGATTAGTTTGGGGATAGATACAGCGCTATAGGGAGAGAGTGGGGCAGTGGGATTAGTTTGGGGATAGATACAGGGCTAAGGGGAGAGAGCGGGGCAGTGGGATTAGTTTGGGGATTGATACAGGGCTATGGGGAGAGAGCGGGGCAGTGGGATTAGTTTGGGATTGATACAGGGCTATGGGGAGAGAGTGAGGCAGTGGGATTAGTTTGGGATTGATACAGGGCTATGGGGAGAGAGTGGGGCAGTGGGATTAGTTTGGGGATTGATACAGGGCTATGGGGAGAGAGAAGGGCAGTGGGATGAGATTGGGGTTTGATACAGGGCTATGGGGAGAGAGCGGGACAGTGGGATTAGTTTGGGATTGATACAGGGCTATGGGGAGAGAGCAGGGCAGTGGGATTAGTTTGGGGATTGATACACGGCTATGGGGAGAGAGTGGGGCAGTGGGATTAGTTTGAGGATTGATACTGGGCTATGGGGAGAGAGTGGGGCAGTGGGATTAGGTTGGGTTTGATACAGGGCTAAGGGGAGAGAGTGGGGCAGTGGGATTAGTTTGGGATTGATACAGGGCTATGGGGAGAGAGTGGGGCAGTGGGATTAGTTTGGGGATTGATACAGGGCTATGGGGAGAGAGTGGGGCAGTGGGATTAGTTTGGGATTGATACAGGGCTATGGGGAGAGAGCGGGACAGTGGGATTAATTTGGGAATTGATACAGGGCTATGGGGAGAGAGTGGGGCAGTGGGATTAGTTTGGGATTGATACAGGGCTATGGGGAGAGAGCGGGACAGTGGGATTAGTTTGGGATTGATGCAGGGCTATGGGGAGAGAAGGGAAGTGGGATTAGTTTGGGGATTGATACAGGGCTACGGAGAGAGAGCGGGGCAGTGGGATTAGTTTGGGGTTGATACAGGGCAATGGGGAAAGAGCAGGGCAGTGGGATTAGTTTGGGATTGATACAGGGCTATGGGGAGAGAGTGAGGCAGTGGGATTAGTTTGGGGATTGATACAGGGCTATGGGGAGAGAGTGGGGCAGTGGGATTAGTTTGGGATTGATACAGGGCTATGGGGAGAGAGCGGGACAGTGGGATTAATTTGGGGATTGATACAGGGCTATGGGGAGAGAGTGGGGCAGTGGGATTAGTTTGGGATTGATACAGGGCTATGGGGAGAGAGCGGGACAGTGGGATTAGTTTGGGATTGATGCAGGGCTATGGGGAGAGAAGGGAAGTGGGATTAGTTTGGGGATTGATACAGGGCTACGGAGAGAGAGCGGGGCAGTGGGATTAGTTTGGGGTTGATACAGGGCAATGGGGAAAGAGCAGGGCAGTGGGATTAGTTTGGGATTGATACAGGGCTATGGGGAGACAGTGGGTCAGTGGGATTAGTTTGGGGTTTGATACAGGTCTACGGGGAGAGATTGGGGCAGTGGGATTAGTTTGGGATTGATACAGGGCTATGGGGAGAGAGCAGGACAGTGGGATTAGTTTGGGACTGATACAGGGCTATGGGGAGAGAGCGGGGCAGTGGGATTAGTTTGGGGATTGATACAGGGCTATGGGGAGAGAGTGGGGCAGTGGGATTAGTTTAGGATTGATACAGGGCTATGGGGAGAGAGCGGGGCAGTGGGATTAGTTTGGAGATTGATACAGGGCTATGGGGAGAGAGTTGGGCAGTGGGATTAGTTTGGGGATTGATACAGGGCTATCGGGAGAGAGCGGGGCACTGGGATTAGTTTGGGATTGATACAGGGCTATGGGGAGAGAGTTTGGCAGTGGGATTAGTTTGGGATTGATACAGGGTGATGGGGAGAGAGGGGCAGTGGGATTAGTTTGGGATTGATACAGGGCTATGGGGAGAGAGAGGGGTAGTGGGATTAGTTTGGGGATAGATACAGGGCTATGGGGAGAGAGTGGGGCAGTGGGATTAGTTTGGGATTGATACAGGACTATGGGGAGAGAGCGGAGCAGTTGGATTAGTTTGGGGATTGATACAGGGCTATGGGGAGAGAGTGGGGCAGTGGGATTAGTTTGGGGATTGATACAGGGCTATGGGGAGAGATTGGGGCAGTGGGATTAGTTTGGGATTGATACAGGGCTATGGGGAGAGAGCGGGGCAGTGGGATTAGTTTGGAGATTGATACAGGGCTATGGGGAGAGAGTTGGGCAGTGGGATTAGTTTGGGGATTGATACAGGGCTATCGGGAGAGAGCGGGGCACTGGGATTAGTTTGGGATTGATACAGGGCTATGGGGAGAGAGTTTGGCAGTGGGATTAGTTTGGGATTGATACAGGGTGATGGGGAGAGAGGGGCAGTGGGATTAGTTTGGGATTGATACAGGGCTATGGGGAGAGAGCGGGGCAGTGGGATTAGTTTGGGGATAGATACAGGGCTATGGGGAGAGAGTGGGGCAGTGGGATTAGTTTGGGATTGATACAGGACTATGGGGAGAGAGCGGAGCAGTTGGATTAGTTTGGGGATTGATACAGGGCTATGGGGAGAGAGCGGGGCAGTGGGATTAGTTTGGGGATTGATACAGGGCTATGGGGAGAGAGTGGGGCAATGGGATTAGTTTGGGATTGATACTGGGCTATGGTGAGAGAATGGGGCAGTGGGATTAGTTTGGGATTGATACAGGGCTATGGGGAGAGAGCAGGGCAGTGGGATTAGTTTGGGATTGATACAGGGCTCTGGAGAGAGAGTGGGGCAGTGGGATTAGTTTGGGATTGATACAGGGCTATGGGGAGAGAGTGGGGCAGTGGGATTAGTTTGGGATTGATACAGGGCTATGGGGAGAGAGTGGGGCAGTGAAATTAGTTGGGGATTGATACAGGTCTATGGGGAGAGAGTGGGACTGTGGGATTAGTTTGGGATTGATACAGGGATATGGGGAGAGAGCGGGACAGTGGGATTGGTTTGGGGATTGATACAGGCCTATGGGGAGAGAGTGGGGCAATGGGATTAGTTTGGGATTGATACTGGGCTATGGTGAGAGAATGGGGCAGTGGGATTAGTTTGGGATTGATACAGGGCTATGGGGAGAGAGCAGGGCAGTGGGATTAGTTTGGGATTGATACAGGGCTCTGGAGAGAGAGTGGGGCAGTGGGATTAGTTTGGGATTGATACAGGGCTATGGGGAGAGAGTGGGGCAGTGGGATTAGTTTGGGATTGAAACAGGGCTATGGAGAGAGACTGGGGCAGTGGGATTAGTTTGGGATTGATACAGGGCTATGGGGAGAGAGTGGGGCAGTGGGATTAGTTTGGGATTGATACAGGACTATGGGGAGAGAGTGGGGCAGTGGGATTAGTTTGGGATTGATACAGGGCTATGGGGAGAGAGTGGGGCAGTAGGATTAGTTTGGGATTGATACAGGACTATGGGGAGAGAGTGGGGCAGTGGGATTAGTTTGGGGATTGGGACAGGGCTATGGGGTGAGAGCGGGACAGTGGGATTAGTTTGGCTTTGATACAGGGCTTTGGGGAGAGAACGGGACAGTGGGATTAGTTTGGGGATTGATATAGGGCTATGGGGAGAGAGCGGGGCAGTGGGATTAGTTTGGGGATTGATATAGGGCTATGGGGAGAGAGTGGGGCAGTGGGATTAGTTTGGGATTGATACAGGGCTATGGGGAGAGAGCGGGGCAGTGGGGTTAGTTTGGTGTTTGATGCAGGGCTATGGGGAGAGAGTGGGGCAGTGGGATTAGTTTGGGGTTTGATGCAGGGCTATGGGGAGAGAGTGGGGCAGTGGGGTTAGTTTGGGGTTTGATGCAGGGCTATGGGGAGAGAGTGGGGCAGTGGGATTAGTTTGGGGTTTGATGCAGGGCTATGGGGAGAGAGTGGGGCAGTGGGGTTAGTTTGGGGTTTGATGCAGGGCTGTGGGGAGAGCGTGGGGCAGTGGGATTAGTTTGGGGTTTGATACAGGACTATGGGGAGAGAGTGGGGCAGTGGGATTAGTTTGGGGTTTGATACAGGGCTATGCGGAGTGAGCGGGGCAGTGGGATTAGTTTGGGGTTTGATACAGGGCTATGCGGAGTGAGCGGGGCAGTGGGATTAGTTTGGGGATTGATACAGGGCTATGGGGAGAGAGTGGGGCAGTGGGATTAGTTTGGGGATTGATACAGGGCTATGGGGAGAGAGTGGGGCAGTGGGATTAGTTTAGAATTGATACAGGGCTATGGGGAGAGAGTGGGGCAGTGAAATTAGTTGGGGATTGATACAGGGCTATGGGGAGAGAGTGGGACTGTGGGATTAGTTTGGGATTGATACAGGGCTATGGGGAGAGAGTGGGGCAATGGGATTAGTTTGGGATTGATACTGGGCTATGGTGAGAGAATGGGGCAGTGGGATTAGTTTGGGATTGATACAGGGCTATGGGGAGAGAGCAGGGCAGTGGGATTAGTTTGGGATTGATACAGGGCTATGGAGAGAGAGTGGGGCAGTGGGATTAGTTTGGGATTGATACAGGGCTATGGGGAGAGAGTGGGGCAGTGGGATTAGTTTGGGATTGATACAGGGCTATGGAGAGAGAGTGGGGCAGTGGGATTAGTTTGGGATTGATACAGGGCTATGGTGAGAGAGTGGGGCAGTGGGATTAGTTTGGGATTGATACAGGACTATGGGGAGAGAGTGGGGCAGTGGGATTAGTTTGGGATTGATACAGGACTATGGGGAGAGAGTGGGGCAGTGGGATTAGTTTGGGGATTGGTACAGGGCTATGGGGTGAGAGCGGGACAGTGGGATTAGTTTGGCTTTGATACAGGGCTATGGGGAGAGAACGGGACAGTGGGATTAGTTTGGGGATTGATATAGGGCTATGGGGAGAGAGTGGGGCAGTGGGATTAGTTTGGGGATTGATATAGGGCTATGGGGAGAGAGTGGGGCAGTGGGATTAGTTTGGGATTGATACAGGGCTATGGGGAGAGAGCGGGGCAGTGGGGTTAGTTTGGTGTTTGATGCAGGGCTATGGGGAGAGAGTGGGGCAGTGGGATTAGTTTGGGGTTTGATGCAGGGCTATGGGGAGAGAGTGGGGCAGTGGGATTAGTTTGGGATTGATACAGGGCTATGGGGAGAGAGTGGGGCAGTGAAATTAGTTGGGGATTGATACAGGTCTATGGGGAGAGAGTGGGACTGTGGGATTAGTTTGGGATTGATACAGGGATATGGGGAGAGAGCGGGACAGTGGGATTGGTTTGGGGATTGATACAGGCCTATGGGGAGAGAGTGGGGCAATGGGATTAGTTTGGGATTGATACTGGGCTATGGTGAGAGAATGGGGCAGTGGGATTAGTTTGGGATTGAAACAGGGCTATGGAGAGAGACTGGGGCAGTGGGATTAGTTTGGGATTGATACAGGGCTATAGTGAGAGAGTGGGGCAGTGGGATTAGTTTGGGATTGATACAGGACTATGGGGAGAGAGTGGGGCAGTGGGATTAGTTTGGGATTGATACAGGACTATGGGGAGAGAGTGGGGCAGTGGGATTAGTTTGGGGATTGGGACAGGGCTATGGGGTGAGAGCGGGACAGTGGGATTAGTTTGGCTTTGATACAGGGCTTTGGGGAGAGAACGGGACAGTGGGATTAGTTTGGGGATTGATATAGGGCTATGGGGAGAGAGCGGGGCAGTGGGATTAGTTTGGGGATTGATATAGGGCTATGGGGAGAGAGTGGGGCAGTGGGATTAGTTTGGGATTGATACAGGGCTATGGGGAGAGAGCGGGGCAGTGGGGTTAGTTTGGTGTTTGATGCAGGGCTATGGGGAGAGAGTGGGGCAGTGGGATTAGTTTGGGGTTTGATGCAGGGCTATGGGGAGAGAGTGGGGCAGTGGGGTTAGTTTGGGGTTTGATGCAGGGCTATGGGGAGAGAGTGGGGCAGTGGGATTAGTTTGGGGTTTGATGCAGGGCTATGGGGAGAGAGTGGGGCAGTGGGGTTAGTTTGGGGTTTGATGCAGGGCTGTGGTGAGAGCGTGGGGCAGTGGGATTAGTTTGGGGTTTGATACAGGACTATGGGGAGAGAGTGGGGCAGTGGGATTAGTTTGGGGATTGATACAGGGCTATGGGGAGAGAGTGGGGCAGTGGGATTAGTTTAGAATTGATACAGGGCTATGGGGAGAGAGTGGGGCAGTGAAATTAGTTGGGGATTGATACAGGGCTATGGGGAGAGAGTGGGACTGTGGGATTAGTTTGGGATTGATACAGGGCTATGGGGAGAGAGTGGGGCAATGGGATTAGTTTGGGATTGATACTGGGCTATGGTGAGAGAATGGGGCAGTGGGATTAGTTTGGGATTGATACAGGGCTATGGGGAGAGAGCAGGGCAGTGGGATTAGTTTGGGATTGATACAGGGCTATGGAGAGAGAGTGGGGCAGTGGGATTAGTTTGGGATTGATACAGGGCTATGGGGAGAGAGTGGGGCAGTGGGATTAGTTTGGGATTGATACAGGGCTATGGGGAGAGAGCGGGGCAGTGGGATTAGTTTGGAGATTGATACAGGGCTATGGGGAGAGAGTTGGGCAGTGGGATTAGTTTGGGGATTGATACAGGGCTATCGGGAGAGAGCGGGGCACTGGGATTAGTTTGGGATTGATACAGGGCTATGGGGAGAGAGTTTGGCAGTGGGATTAGTTTGGGATTGATACAGGGTGATGGGGAGAGAGGGGCAGTGGGATTAGTTTGGGATTGATACAGGGCTATGGGGAGAGAGCGGGGCAGTGGGATTAGTTTGGGGATAGATACAGGGCTATGGGGAGAGAGTGGGGCAGTGGGATTAGTTTGGGATTGATACAGGACTATGGGGAGAGAGCGGAGCAGTTGGATTAGTTTGGGGATTGATACAGGGCTATGGGGAGAGAGCGGGGCAGTGGGATTAGTTTGGGGATTGATACAGGGCTATGGGGAGAGAGTGGGGCAATGGGATTAGTTTGGGATTGATACTGGGCTATGGTGAGAGAATGGGGCAGTGGGATTAGTTTGGGATTGATACAGGGCTATGGGGAGAGAGCAGGGCAGTGGGATTAGTTTGGGATTGATACAGGGCTCTGGAGAGAGAGTGGGGCAGTGGGATTAGTTTGGGATTGATACAGGGCTATGGGGAGAGAGTGGGGCAGTGGGATTAGTTTGGGATTGATACAGGGCTATGGGGAGAGAGTGGGGCAGTGAAATTAGTTGGGGATTGATACAGGTCTATGGGGAGAGAGTGGGACTGTGGGATTAGTTTGGGATTGATACAGGGATATGGGGAGAGAGCGGGACAGTGGGATTGGTTTGGGGATTGATACAGGCCTATGGGGAGAGAGTGGGGCAATGGGATTAGTTTGGGATTGATACTGGGCTATGGTGAGAGAATGGGGCAGTGGGATTAGTTTGGGATTGATACAGGGCTATGGGGAGAGAGCAGGGCAGTGGGATTAGTTTGGGATTGATACAGGGCTCTGGAGAGAGAGTGGGGCAGTGGGATTAGTTTGGGATTGATACAGGGCTATGGGGAGAGAGTGGGGCAGTGGGATTAGTTTGGGATTGAAACAGGGCTATGGAGAGAGACTGGGGCAGTGGGATTAGTTTGGGATTGATACAGGGCTATGGGGAGAGAGTGGGGCAGTGGGATTAGTTTGGGATTGATACAGGACTATGGGGAGAGAGTGGGGCAGTGGGATTAGTTTGGGATTGATACAGGGCTATGGGGAGAGAGTGGGGCAGTAGGATTAGTTTGGGATTGATACAGGACTATGGGGAGAGAGTGGGGCAGTGGGATTAGTTTGGGGATTGGGACAGGGCTATGGGGTGAGAGCGGGACAGTGGGATTAGTTTGGCTTTGATACAGGGCTTTGGGGAGAGAACGGGACAGTGGGATTAGTTTGGGGATTGATATAGGGCTATGGGGAGAGAGCGGGGCAGTGGGATTAGTTTGGGGATTGATATAGGGCTATGGGGAGAGAGTGGGGCAGTGGGATTAGTTTGGGATTGATACAGGGCTATGGGGAGAGAGCGGGGCAGTGGGGTTAGTTTGGTGTTTGATGCAGGGCTATGGGGAGAGAGTGGGGCAGTGGGATTAGTTTGGGGTTTGATGCAGGGCTATGGGGAGAGAGTGGGGCAGTGGGGTTAGTTTGGGGTTTGATGCAGGGCTATGGGGAGAGAGTGGGGCAGTGGGATTAGTTTGGGGTTTGATGCAGGGCTATGGGGAGAGAGTGGGGCAGTGGGGTTAGTTTGGGGTTTGATGCAGGGCTGTGGGGAGAGCGTGGGGCAGTGGGATTAGTTTGGGGTTTGATACAGGACTATGGGGAGAGAGTGGGGCAGTGGGATTAGTTTGGGGTTTGATACAGGGCTATGCGGAGTGAGCGGGGCAGTGGGATTAGTTTGGGGTTTGATACAGGGCTATGCGGAGTGAGCGGGGCAGTGGGATTAGTTTGGGGATTGATACAGGGCTATGGGGAGAGAGTGGGGCAGTGGGATTAGTTTGGGGATTGATACAGGGCTATGGGGAGAGAGTGGGGCAGTGGGATTAGTTTAGAATTGATACAGGGCTATGGGGAGAGAGTGGGGCAGTGAAATTAGTTGGGGATTGATACAGGGCTATGGGGAGAGAGTGGGACTGTGGGATTAGTTTGGGATTGATACAGGGCTATGGGGAGAGAGTGGGGCAATGGGATTAGTTTGGGATTGATACTGGGCTATGGTGAGAGAATGGGGCAGTGGGATTAGTTTGGGATTGATACAGGGCTATGGGGAGAGAGCAGGGCAGTGGGATTAGTTTGGGATTGATACAGGGCTATGGAGAGAGAGTGGGGCAGTGGGATTAGTTTGGGATTGATACAGGGCTATGGGGAGAGAGTGGGGCAGTGGGATTAGTTTGGGATTGATACAGGGCTATGGAGAGAGAGTGGGGCAGTGGGATTAGTTTGGGATTGATACAGGGCTATGGTGAGAGAGTGGGGCAGTGGGATTAGTTTGGGATTGATACAGGACTATGGGGAGAGAGTGGGGCAGTGGGATTAGTTTGGGATTGATACAGGACTATGGGGAGAGAGTGGGGCAGTGGGATTAGTTTGGGGATTGGTACAGGGCTATGGGGTGAGAGCGGGACAGTGGGATTAGTTTGGCTTTGATACAGGGCTATGGGGAGAGAACGGGACAGTGGGATTAGTTTGGGGATTGATATAGGGCTATGGGGAGAGAGTGGGGCAGTGGGATTAGTTTGGGGATTGATATAGGGCTATGGGGAGAGAGTGGGGCAGTGGGATTAGTTTGGGATTGATACAGGGCTATGGGGAGAGAGCGGGGCAGTGGGGTTAGTTTGGTGTTTGATGCAGGGCTATGGGGAGAGAGTGGGGCAGTGGGATTAGTTTGGGGTTTGATGCAGGGCTATGGGGAGAGAGTGGGGCAGTGGGATTAGTTTGGGATTGATACAGGGCTATGGGGAGAGAGTGGGGCAGTGAAATTAGTTGGGGATTGATACAGGTCTATGGGGAGAGAGTGGGACTGTGGGATTAGTTTGGGATTGATACAGGGATATGGGGAGAGAGCGGGACAGTGGGATTGGTTTGGGGATTGATACAGGCCTATGGGGAGAGAGTGGGGCAATGGGATTAGTTTGGGATTGATACTGGGCTATGGTGAGAGAATGGGGCAGTGGGATTAGTTTGGGATTGAAACAGGGCTATGGAGAGAGACTGGGGCAGTGGGATTAGTTTGGGATTGATACAGGGCTATAGTGAGAGAGTGGGGCAGTGGGATTAGTTTGGGATTGATACAGGACTATGGGGAGAGAGTGGGGCAGTGGGATTAGTTTGGGATTGATACAGGACTATGGGGAGAGAGTGGGGCAGTGGGATTAGTTTGGGGATTGGGACAGGGCTATGGGGTGAGAGCGGGACAGTGGGATTAGTTTGGCTTTGATACAGGGCTTTGGGGAGAGAACGGGACAGTGGGATTAGTTTGGGGATTGATATAGGGCTATGGGGAGAGAGCGGGGCAGTGGGATTAGTTTGGGGATTGATATAGGGCTATGGGGAGAGAGTGGGGCAGTGGGATTAGTTTGGGATTGATACAGGGCTATGGGGAGAGAGCGGGGCAGTGGGGTTAGTTTGGTGTTTGATGCAGGGCTATGGGGAGAGAGTGGGGCAGTGGGATTAGTTTGGGGTTTGATGCAGGGCTATGGGGAGAGAGTGGGGCAGTGGGGTTAGTTTGGGGTTTGATGCAGGGCTATGGGGAGAGAGTGGGGCAGTGGGATTAGTTTGGGGTTTGATGCAGGGCTATGGGGAGAGAGTGGGGCAGTGGGGTTAGTTTGGGGTTTGATGCAGGGCTGTGGTGAGAGCGTGGGGCAGTGGGATTAGTTTGGGGTTTGATACAGGACTATGGGGAGAGAGTGGGGCAGTGGGATTAGTTTGGGGATTGATACAGGGCTATGGGGAGAGAGTGGGGCAGTGGGATTAGTTTAGAATTGATACAGGGCTATGGGGAGAGAGTGGGGCAGTGAAATTAGTTGGGGATTGATACAGGGCTATGGGGAGAGAGTGGGACTGTGGGATTAGTTTGGGATTGATACAGGGCTATGGGGAGAGAGTGGGGCAATGGGATTAGTTTGGGATTGATACTGGGCTATGGTGAGAGAATGGGGCAGTGGGATTAGTTTGGGATTGATACAGGGCTATGGGGAGAGAGCAGGGCAGTGGGATTAGTTTGGGATTGATACAGGGCTATGGAGAGAGAGTGGGGCAGTGGGATTAGTTTGGGATTGATACAGGGCTATGGGGAGAGAGTGGGGCAGTGGGATTAGTTTGGGATTGATACAGGGCTATGGAGAGAGAGTGGGGCAGTGGGATTAGTTTGGGATTGATACAGGGCTATGGT
>JANJGN010001802.1:0-106787 GCA_026770705.1 Isurus oxyrinchus | reverse complement strand
CCTCACTGGTGTTAACACGTACTTTCACTGGGGATAAAATATACCCCCACAAGGGATAAAATATACCCTCACTGAGGATAAAATATATCCTCACTGGGGATAAAATAAACTCCCAGAGGGGATAAAATATACCTTCACTGGGGATAAAATATACTCTCACTGGGGATAAAATATACTCTCACTGGGGATAAAATATACTCTCACTGATGTTAAAATATACCCCCAGTGGGGAGAAAATACACCCCCAGAGGGGATCAAATATACTCTCACTGGGGATAAAATATACCCCCATTGGGAATATAATATACCCCCACAAGGGATATAATATACCCCCAGAGGGGATAAAATATACTTTCACTGGGAATAAAATATACCCGCACTGGGGATAAAATATACCCTCACTGGGGATAAAATATACCCTCACTGGGGATAAAATGTACCCCACAGGGGATAAAATATACTTTCACTGGGGATTAAATATACCCTCCTTGGGGATAAAATATACCCTCACTTGGAATAAAATATACCCACACAGGGGATAAAATCTACCCCCACAGGGGATAAAATATACCCCCACAGGGGATAAAATATATTTTCACTGGGGATAAAATATACCCTCACTAGAGATAAAATAAACTCCCACTGGGGATAAAATATACTTTCACTGGGGATAAAATACACCCCCACGGGGGATAAAATATAGCCTCACTGGCGTTAAATATACTCTCACTGGGAATAAAATATACTCTCACTGTGGATAAAATATACCCCCACTGGGAATAAAATATTCTCTCACTGGGGATAAAAAAAATTCCACTGTGAATAAAATATACCCTCACTGCTGTACAGGAAATAAAATATGCCCACACTGGGAATAAAATATACCCCCAAAAGGGATAAAATATACCCTCACGGGGAATAGATTATACCCCCACTGTGTACAGGGAATAAAACATACCCTCACTGCTGTGCAGGGAATAAAATATACCCTCACTGGGAATAAACTATACCTCAACAGGGGATAAAATATATCCTCACTGGGGATAAAATACACCCCCAGAGGGGATAAAATATACTTTCACTGGGGATAAAATATACCCTCATTGGGGATAAAATATACTCTCACTGGGGATAAAATATACCCTCACCGGTGTTAAAATATACCCCCAGAGTGGAGAAAATACACCCCCAGAGGGGATCAAATAGATTTTCACTGGGGATAAAATATACCCTCACTGGGGATAAAATATACTTTCACTGGGGATAAAATATACCCCCACATGGGATCAAATATACCCTCACTGGGGATAAAATATACCCCACAGGCGATAAAATATACTTTCACTGGGGATAAAATACCCCCTCCTTGGGGATAAAATATACCCTCACTTGGAATAAAATATACCCACACAGGGGATAAAATCTACCCCCACAGGGGATAAAATATACTTTCACTGGGGATAAAATATACCCTCACTGGGAATAAAATATACCCTCACTGGAGATAAAATAAATTCCCACTGGGGATAAAATATACTTTCACTGGGGATAAAGTATACCCCCATGGGGGATAAAATATACCCTCCCTGGCGATAAAATATACTCTCACTGGGGATAAAATATACTCTCACTGGGGATAAAATATACCCCCAGAGGGTATAAAATATACTTTCACTGGGGACAAAGTATACCCTCACTGGGAATAAAATATACTCTCACTGGAGATAAAACATACTCCCACTGGGGATAAAATATATCCTCACTGGGGTTAAAATATACCCACAGAGGATCAAATATACTTTCACTGGCGATAAAATATACCCTCACTGGTGATAAAATACACTTTCACTTGGGATAAAATATACCCTCACTGGGGATAAACTATACCCCCACAGGGGATAAAATATACTTTCACTGGGGACAAAATATACCGTCACTGGGAATAAAATATATCCTCATTGGAGATAAAATATACTTCTACTGGGGATGAAATATACCTTCACTGGGGATAAAATATACCTCCACAGGGGATCAAATATACTTTCACTGGGGACAAAATATACCCTCACTGGGAATAAAATATATCCTCACTGGAGATAAAATATACTTCTACTGGGGATGAAATATACCCTCACTGGGAATAAAATATACTCTCACTGGAGATAAAACATACTCCCACTGGGGATAAAATATATCCTCACTGGGGATAAAATATACCCACAGAGGATCAAATATACTTTCACTGGCGATAAAATATACCCTCACTGGTGAAAAATACACTTTCACTGGCGATAAAATATACCCTCACTGGTGATAAAATACACTTTCACTGGGGATTAAATATACCCTCACTGGTGATAAAACATACTTTCACTGAGGATAAAATATATCCTCACTGGGGATAAAATATACCCCACTGGGGATAGAATATACCCCCACTGGGAATAAAATATACCCCCAGAGGATAGAAAATATACTTTCACTGGGGACAGAATATACCTTCACTGGGGATACAATATACCCCCACAGGGGATAAACTATACCCTCACTGGGGATAAAATATACTCCCAGAGGGGATAAAATATACTCCCACAGGGGATAAAATATGCTTTCACTGGGGATAAAATATAGCCCCACAGGGGATAAAATATACCCTCACTGGGGACATAAATATACCCCCACAGGGGATAAAATATACTTTCACTGGGGACCAAATATACCCCCACAGGGGATAATATGTACGCTCACTGGGGATAAAATATATCCCCACTGGGGATAAAATATACTTTCACTGGGGACAAAATATACCCTCACTGGGAATAAAATATACTCCCACTTGGGAAAAAATATACTCTACTGGGGATAAAATATACCCCCACTGGGAATAAAATATACATTCACTGGGGATAAAATATGCCCTCACTGGGAATAAAATATACCCTCACAGGAGATAAAACGCACACCCACTGGGGATAAAATATGCCTCCACAGCGGATCAAATATACTTTCACTGGAGATAAAATATACCCTTACAGGTGATAAAATACACTTTCACTGGGGATAAAATATACCCTCACTGGGGATAAAATATGCCCCCACAGGGGATAAAATATACTTTCAGTGGGGATAAAAAATACCCCCACAGGGGATAAAATATACCCCCACAGGGGATAAAATATACTCTCACTGGGGATAAAATATACCCCCAGAGGGGATAAAATATACTTTCACTGGGGACAAAATATACCTTCACTGGGAATAAAATATACCCCCACAGGGGATAAAATATACTTTCACTGGGGACCAAATATACCCCCACAGGGGATAAAATGTACCCACACTGGGGATAAAATATACCCCCACAGGGGATAAAATATACTTTCACTGGGGACAAAATATACCCTCACTGGGAATAAAATATACCCTCACTGGAGATAAAATGTACACCCACTTGGGATAAAATATGCCCCCACAGAGGATCAAATATACTTTCAATAGAGATAAAATATACCCTCACTGGTGATAAAACATACTTTCACTGGGGACAAAATATACCCTCACTGGGAATAAAATATATTCCCAGAGGGGATAAAATATACCTTCACTGGGGACAAAATATACCTTCACTGGGAATAAAATATACCCTCACTGGGGATAAAATATACTCTCACTGATGTTAAAATATACCCCCAGTGGGGAGAATATACACCCCCAGAGGGGATCAAATATACTTTCACTGGGGACAAAATATACCCTCACTGGAGTTAAAATGTACAGCCACCGGGGATAAAATATGCCCCCACTGGGGATTAAATATAACCTTATTGGGGATAAAATATACCCTCACTGGTGATAAAACATACTTTCACTGGGGATAAAATATACCCTCACTGGTGTTAAAACATACTTTCACTGGGGATAAAATATACCCCCACAAGGGATAAAATATACCCTCACTGAGGATAAAATATATCCTCACTGGGGATAAAATAAACTCCCAGAGGGGATAAAATATACCTTCACTGGGGATAAAATATACTCTCACTGGGGATAAAATATACTCTCACTGGGGATAAAATATACTCTCACTGATGTTAAAATATACCCCCAGTGGGGAGAAAATACACCCCCAGAGGGGATCAAATATACTCTCACTGGGGATAAAATATACCCCCATTGGGAATATAATATACCCCCACAAGGGATATAATATACCCCCAGAGGGGATAAAATATACTTTCACTGGGAATAAAATATACCCGCACTGGGGATAAAATATACCCTCACTGGGGATAAAATATACTTTCACTGGGAATAAAATATACTTTCACTGGGAATAAAATATACCCCACTGGGGATAAAATATACCCTCACTGGGGATAAAATGTACCCCACAGGGGATAAAATATACTTTCACTGGGGATTAAATATACCCTCCTTGGGGATAAAATATACCCTCACTTGGAATAAAATATACCCACACAGGGGATAAAATCTACCCCCACAGGGGATAAAATATACCCCCAGAGGGGATAAAATATATTTTCACTGGGGATAAAATATACCCTCACTAGAGATAAAATAAACTCCCACTGGGGATAAAATATACTTTCACTGGGGATAAAATATACCCCCACATGGGATCAAATATACCCTCACTGGGGATAAAATATACCCCACAGGCGATAAAATATACTTTCACTGGGGATAAAATACCCCCTCCTTGGGGATAAAATATACCCTCACTTGGAATAAAATATACCCACACAGGGGATAAAATCTACTCCCACAGGGGATAAAATATACTTTCACTGGGGATAAAATATACCCTCACTGGGAATAAAATATACCCTCACTGGAGATAAAATAAACTCCCACTGGGGATAAAATATACTTTCACTGGGGATAAAGTATACCCCCATGGGGGATAAAATATACCCTCCCTGGCGATAAAATATACTCTCACTGGGGATAAAATATACTCTCACTGGGGATAAAATATACCCCCAGAGGGTATAAAATATACTTTCACTGGGGACAAAGTATACCCTCACTGGGAATAAAATATACTCTCACTGGAGATAAAACATACTCCCACTGGGGATAAAATATATCCTCACTGGGGTTAAAATATACCCACAGAGGATCAAATATACTTTCACTGGCGATAAAATATACCCTCACTGGTGATAAAATACACTTTCACTGGGGATAAAATATACCCTCACTGGGGATAAACTATACCCCCACAGGGGATAAAATATACTTTCACTGGGGACAAAATATACCGTCACTGGGAATAAAATATATCCTCATTGGAGATAAAATATACTTCTACTGGGGATGAAATATACCTTCACTGGGGATAAAATATACCTCCACAGGGGATCAAATATACTTTCACTGGGGACAAAATATACCCTCACTGGGAATAAAATATATCCTCACTGGAGATAAAATATACTTCTACTGGGGATGAAATATACCCTCACTGGGAATAAAATATACTCTCACTGGAGATAAAACATACTCCCACTGGGGATAAAATATATCCTCACTGGGGATAAAATATACCCACAGAGGATCAAATATACTTTCACTGGCGATAAAATATACCCTCACTGGTGAAAAATACACTTTCACTGGCGATAAAATATACCCTCACTGGTGATAAAATACACTTTCACTGGGGATTAAATATACCCTCACTGGTGATAAAACATACTTTCACTGAGGATAAAATATATCCTCACTGGGGATAAAATATACCCCACTGGGGATAGAATATACCCCCACTGGGAATAAAATATACCCCCAGAGGATAGAAAATATACTTTCACTGGGGGACAGAATATACCTTCACTGGGGATACAATATACCCCCACAGGGGATAAACTATACCCTCACTGGGGATAAAATATACTCCCAGAGGGGATAAAATATACTTTCACTGGGGACAAAATATACCTTCACTGGGAATAAAATATACTCCCTCTGGGGATAAAATATACTTTCACTGGGGATAAAATATACCGCCACAGTGGATAAAATATACCCTCACTGGGGATAAAATATACCCCTAGAGGGGCTAAAATATACTTTCACTGGGGACAAAATATACCTTCACTGGGGATAAAATATATCCCCACTGGGGATAAAATATACCCTCACTGGGGATAAACTATACCCCCACAGGGGATAAAATATACTTTCACTGGGGACAAAATATACCGTCACTGGGAATAAAATATATCCTCATTGGAGATAAAATATACTTCTACTGGGGATGAAATATACCTTCACTGGGGATAAAATATACCTCCACAGGGGATCAAATATACTTTCACTGGGGACAAAATATACCCTCACTGGGAATAAAATATATCCTCACTGGAGATAAAATATACTTCTACTGGGGATGAAATATACCCTCACTGGGAATAAAATATACTCTCACTGGAGATAAAACATACTCCCACTGGGGATAAAATATATCCTCACTGGGGATAAAATATACCCACAGAGGATCAAATATACTTTCACTGGCGATAAAATATACCCTCACTGGTGAAAAATACACTTTCACTGGCGATAAAATATACCCTCACTGGTGATAAAATACACTTTCACTGGGGATTAAATATACCCCCACAGGGGATAAAATATATTTTCACTGGAGACAAAATATACCCTCACTGGGAATAAAATATATCCTCACTGGTGATAAAACATACTTTCACGGGGATAAAATATATCCTGACTGGTGTTAAAACATACTTTCATTGAGGATAAAATATATCCTCACTGGGGATAAAATAAACTCCCAGAGGGGATAAAATATACTTTCACTGGGGATAAAATATACACCCAGAGGGGATAAAATATACCTTAACTGGGGATAAAATATACCCTCATTGAGGATAAAATATACTCTCACTGAGGATAAAATATTCTCTCACTGATGTTAAAATATACCCCAGTGGGGAGAAAATACACCCCCAGAGGGGATCAAATATACTTTCACTGGGGATAAAATATACTTTCACTGGGGATAAAACATACCCTCACTGGGGATAAAATATACCCCCACTGGGGATAAAATATACTTTCACTGGGGATTAAATATACCCTCCTTGGGGATAAAAGATACCCTCACTTGGAATAAAATACACCCACACAGGGGATAAAATATACCCCCACAGGGGATAAAATATACCCCCAAAGGGGATAAAATATATTTTCACTGGGGATAAAATATACCCTCACTGGAGATAAAATAAACTCCCACAGGGGATAAAATATACTTTCACTGGGGATAAAATACCCCCTCCTTGGGATAAAATATACCCTCACTGGGGATAAAATATACCCCCCTGGGAATAAAATATACCCCCACAGGGGATAAAATATACCCTCACTGGGGATAAACTATACCCCCAGAGGGGATAAAATATACTTTCACTGTGGACAAAATATACCTTCAATGGGAATAAAATATATTCCCTCTGGGGATAAAATATACTCTCACTGGGGATAAAATATACCGCCACAGGGGATAAAATATACCCTCACTGGGGATAAAATATACCCACAGAGGGGATAAAATATACTTTCACTGGGGACAAAATATACCTTTACTGGGGATAAAATATACCCCCACAGGGGATAAAATATACTTTCACTGGGGAGAAAATATACCCCCAGAGGGGGATAAAATATACCCCACAGGGGATAAAACATACTTTCACTGGGGACAAAATATACCCTCACTGGGGATAAAATATACCCTACAGGGGATAAAATAGACTTTCACTGGGGATAAAATATACCCTCCTTGGGGATAAAATATACCCTCACTTGGAACAAAATATTCGCACACAGGGGATAAAATCTACCCCCACAGGGGATAAAATATGCCCCTAGAGGGGATAAAATATACTTTCACTGGGGATTAAATATACCCTCACTGGGGATAAAATATACCCACACTGGGAATAAAATGTACCCCCACAGGGGATAAAATATACTTTCACTGGGGATAAAATATACCCTCACTGGGAATAAAATATACCCTCACTTGGGATAAAATATACTCTCACTGGGGATAAAATATACTCTCACTGGGTATAAAATATATCCTCACTGGGGATTAAATATACTTCCACAGGGAAGAAAATATACCCCCACAGGGGATAAAATATACCCTCACTGGGAATAAAATATACCTCCACATGGGTTAAAATATACACTCACTAGGGATAAAATCTACCCCCACTGGGAATAAAATATACCCTCACTGGGCATAAAATATAGTCTCACTGGGAATAAAATATAACTTCACCATGGATAAAATATGCTCTCACTGGGAATAAAATATATCCCCACAGGGGATAAAATACACCCTCACTGGGGATAAAATATAACCCCCCGGGGAATAAAATATACCCTCAATGGGAATAAAATATACCTCCACATGGGATCAAATCTACCCCCACTGGGAATAAAATATACCATCACTGGGGATAAAATATACCCTCACTGGGGATAAAATATTCCCTCACTGGGGATAAAATATACTCTCACCGGGAATAAAACATACCCTCACAGGGGTTAAAATATCCCCTCACTGAGGATAAAATATATCCTCACTGGGGATAAAATAAACTCCCAGAGGGGATAAAATATACCTTCACTGGGGATAAAATATACTCTCACTGGGGATAAAATATACTCTCACTGGGGATAAAATATACTCTCACTGATGTTAAAATATACCCCCAGTGGGGAGAAAATACACCCCCAGAGGGGATCAAATATACTCTCACTGGGGATAAAATATACCCCCATTGGGAATATAATATACCCCCACAAGGGATATAATATACCCCCAGAGGGGATAAAATATACTTCCACTGGGAATAAAATATACCCGCACTGGGGATAAAATATACCCTCACTGGGGATAAAATATACTTTCACTGGGAATAAAATATACTTTCACTGGGAACAAAATATACATTCACTGGGAATAAAATATACCCCACTGGGGATAAAATATACCCTCACTGGGGATAAAATGTACCCCACAGGGGATAAAATATACTTTCACTGGGGATTAAATATACCCTCCTTGGGGATAAAATATACCCTCACTTGGAATAAAATATACCCACACAGGGGATAAAATCTACCCCCACAGGGGATAAAATATACCCCCAGAGGGGATAAAATATATTTTCACTGGGGATAAAATATACCCTCACTAGAGATAAAATAAACTCCCACTGGGGATAAAATATACTTTCACTGGGGATAAAATACACCCCCACGGGGAATAAAATATAGCCTCACTGGCGTTAAATATACTCTCACTGGGAATAAAATATACTCTCACTGTGGATAAAATATACCCCCACTGGGAATAAAATATTCTCTCACTGGGGATAAAAAAAACTCCACTGGGAATAAAATATACCCTCACTGCTGTACAGGAAATAAAATATGCCCACACTGGGAATAAAATATACCCCCAAAAGGGATAAAATATACCCTCACGGGGAATAGATTATACCCCCACTGTGTACAGGGAATAAAACATACCCTCACTGCTGTGCAGGGAATAAAATATACCCTCACTGGGAATAAACTATACCTCAACAGGGGATAAAATATATCCTCACTGGGGATAAAATACACCCCCAGAGGGGATAAAATATACTTTCACTGGGGATAAAATATACCCTCATTGGGGATAAAATATACTCTCACTGGGGATAAAATATACCCTCACCGGTGTTAAAATATACCCCCAGAGTGGAGAAAATACACCCCCAGAGGGGATCAAATAGATTTTCACTGGGGATAAAATATACCCTCACTGGGGATAAAATATACTTTCACTGGGGATAAAATATACCCCCACATGGGATCAAATATACCCTCACTGGGGATAAAATATACCCCACAGGCGATAAAATATACTTTCACTGGGGATAAAATACCCCCTCCTTGGGGATAAAATATACCCTCACTTGGAATAAAATATACCCACACAGGGGATAAAATCTACCCCCACAGGGGATAAAATATACTTTCACTGGGGATAAAATATACCCTCACTGGGAATAAAATATACCCTCACTGGAGATAAAATAAATTCCCACTGGGGATAAAATATACTTTCACTGGGGATAAAGTATACCCCCATGGGGGATAAAATATACCCTCCCTGGCGATAAAATATACTCTCACTGGGGATAAAATATACTCTCACTGGGGATAAAATATACCCCCCAGAGGGTATAAAATATACTTTCACTGGGGACAAAGTATACCCTCACTGGGAATAAAATATACTCTCACTGGAGATAAAACATACTCCCACTGGGGATAAAATATATCCTCACTGGGGTTAAAATATACCCACAGAGGATCAAATATACTTTCACTGGCGATAAAATATACCCTCACTGGTGATAAAATACACTTTCACTGGGGATAAAATATACCCTCACTGGGGATAAACTATACCCCCACAGGGGATAAAATATACTTTCACTGGGGACAAAATATACCGTCACTGGGAATAAAATATATCCTCATTGGAGATAAAATATACTTCTACTGGGGATGAAATATACCTTCACTGGGGATAAAATATACCTCCACAGGGGATCAAATATACTTTCACTGGGGACAAAATATACCCTCACTGGGAATAAAATATATCCTCACTGGAGATAAAATATACTTCTACTGGGGATGAAATATACCCTCACTGGGAATAAAATATACTCTCACTGGAGATAAAACATACTCCCACTGGGGATAAAATATATCCTCACTGGGGATAAAATATACCCACAGAGGATCAAATATACTTTCACTGGCGATAAAATATACCCTCACTGGTGAAAAATACACTTTCACTGGCGATAAAATATACCCTCACTGGTGATAAAATACACTTTCACTGGGGATTAAATATACCCTCACTGGTGATAAAACATACTTTCACTGAGGATAAAATATATCCTCACTGGGGATAAAATATACCCCACTGGGGATAGAATATACCCCCACTGGGAATAAAATATACCCCCAGAGGATAGAAAATATACTTTCACTGGGGACAGAATATACCTTCACTGGGGATACAATATACCCCCACAGGGGATAAACTATACCCTCACTGGGGATAAAATATACTCCCAGAGGGGATAAAATATACTTTCACTGGGGACAAAATATACCTTCACTGGGAATAAAATATACTCCCTCTGGGGATAAAATATACTTTCACTGGGGATAAAATATACCCCCACAGGGGATAAAATGTACCCTCACTGGGGATAAAATATACCCCCACAGGGGTTAAAATATATTTTCACTGGGGATAAAATATACTCCCACAGGGGATAAAATATGCTTTCACTGGGGATAAAATATAGCCCCACAGGGGATAAAATATACCCTCACTGGGGACATAAATCTACCCCCACAGGGGATAAAATATACTTTCACTGGGGACCAAATATACCCCCACAGGGGATAATATGTACGCTCACTGGGGATAAAATATATCCCCACTGGGGATAAAATATACTTTCACTGGGGACAAAATATACCCTCACTGGGAATAAAATATACTCCCACTTGGGAAAAAAATATACTCTACTGGGGATAAAATATACCCCCACTGGGAATAAAATATACATTCACTGGGGACAAAATATGCCCTCACTGGGAATAAAATATACCCTCACAGGAGATAAAACGCACACCACTGGGGATAAAATATACCCCCACAGGGGACAAAATATACCTTCACTGGGAATAAAATATACCCCCACAGGGGATAAAATATACTTTCACTGGGGACCAAATATACCCCCACAGGGGATAAAATGTACCCACACTGGGGATAAAATATACCCCCACAGGGGATAAAATATACTTTCACTGGGGACAAAATATACCCTCACTGGGAATTAAATATACCCTCACTGGAGATAAAACGTACACCCACTGGGGATAAAATATGCCCCCACAGAGGATCAGATATACTTTCAATAGAGATAAAATATACCCTCACTGGTGATAAAACATACTTTCACTGGGGACAAAATATACCCTCACTGGGAATAAAATATATTCCCAGAGGGGACAAAATATACCTTCACTGGAGTTAAAATGTACAGCCACCGGGGATAAAATATGCCCCCACTGGGGATTAAATATAACCTTATTGGGGATAAAATATACCCTCACTGGTGATAAAACATACTTTCACTGGGGATAAAATATACCCTCACTGGTGTTAAAACATACTTTTACTGGGGATAAAATATACCCCCACAAGGGATAAAATATACCCTCACTGAGGATAAAATATATCCTCACTGGGGATAAAATAAACTCCCAGAGGGGATAAAATATACCTTCACTGGGGATAAAATATACTCTCACTGGGGATAAAATATACTCTCACTGGGGATAAAATATACTCTCACTGATGTTAAAATATACCCCCAGTGGGGAGAAAATACACCCCCAGAGGGGATCAAATATACTCTCACTGGGGATAAAATATACCCCCATTGGGAATATAATATACCCCCACAAGGGATATAATATACCCCCAGAGGGGATAAAATATACTTTCACTGGGAATAAAATATACCCGCACTGGGGATAAAATATACCCTCACTGGGGATAAAATATACTTTCACTGGGAATAAAATATACTTTCACTGGGAATAAAATATACTTTCACTGGGAATAAAATATACCCCACTGGGGATAAAATATACCCTCACTGGGGATAAAATGTACCCCACAGGGGATAAAATATACTTTCACTGGGGATTAAATATACCCTCCTTGGGGATAAAATATACCCTCACTTGGAATAAAATATACCCACACAGGGGATAAAATCTACCCCCACAGGGGATAAAATATACCCCCAGAGGGGATAAAATATATTTTCACTGGGGATAAAATATACTCTCACTAGAGATAAAATAAACTCCCACTGGGAACAAAATATACTTTCACTGGGGATAAAATACACCCCCACGGGGGGATAAAATATAGCCTCACTGGCATTAAATATACTCTCACTGGGAATAAAATATACTCTCACTGTGGATAAAATACACCCCCACTGGGAATAAAATATTCTCTCACTGGGGATAAAAAAAATTCCACTGGGAATAAAATATACCCTCACTGCTGTACAGGAAATAAAATATGCCCACACTGGGAATAAAATATACCCCCAAAAGGGATAAAATATACCCTCACGGGGAATAGATTATACACCCACTGTGTACAGGGAATAAAACATACCCTCACTGCTGTGCAGGGAATAAAATATACCCTCACTGGGAATAAACTATACCTCAACAGGGGATAAAATATATCCTCACTGGGGATAAAATACACCCCCAGAGGGGATAAAATATACTTTCACTGGGGATAAAATATACCCTCATTGGGGATAAAATATACTCTCACTGGGGATAAAATATACCCTCACCGGTGTTAAAATATACCCCCAGAGTGGAGAAAATACACCCCCAGAGGGGATCAAATAGATTTTCACTGGGGATAAAATATACCCTCACTGGGGATAAAATATACTTTCACTGGGGATAAAATATACCCCCACATGGGATCAAATATACCCTCACTGGGGATAAAATATACCCCACAGGGGATAAAATATACTTTCACTGGGGATAAAATACCCCCTCCTTGGGGATAAAATATACCCTCACTTGGAATAAAATATACCCACACAGGGGATAAAATCTACCCCCACAGGGGATAAAATATACTTTCACTGGGGATAAAATATACCCTCACTGGGAATAAAATATACCCTCACTGGAGATAAAATAAACTCCCACTGGGGATAAAATATACTTTCACTGGGGATAAAGTATACCCCCATGGGGGATAAAATATACCCTCCCTGGCGATAAAATATACTCTCACTGGGGATAAAATATACTCTCACTGGGGATAAAATATACCCCCAGAGGGTATAAAATATACTTTCACTGGGGACAAAGTATACCCTCACTGGGAATAAAATATACTCTCACTGGAGATAAAACATACTCCCACTGGGGATAAAATATATCCTCACTGGGGTTAAAATATACCCACAGAGGATCAAATATACTTTCATTGGGGACAAAATATACCCTCACTGGGAATAAAATATATCCTCACTGGAGATAAAATATACTTCTACTGGGGATGAAATATACCCTCACTGGGAATAAAATATACTCTCACTGGAGATAAAACATACTCCCACTGGGGATAAAATATATCCTCACTGGGGATAAAATATACCCACAGAGGATCAAATATACTTTCACTGGCGATAAAATATACCCTCACTGGTGAAAAATACACTTTCACTGGCGATAAAATATACCCTCACTGGTGATAAAATACACTTTCACTGGGGATAAAATATACCCCCACAGGGGATAAAATATATTTTCACTGGAGACAAAATATACCCTCACTGGGAATAAAATATATCCTCACTGGTGATAAACATACTTTCACGGGGATAAAATATATCCTGACTGGTGTTAAAACATACTTTCATTGAGGATAAAATATATCCTCACTGGGGATAAAATAAACTCCCAGAGGGGATAAAATATACTTTCACTGGGGATAAAATATACACCCAGAGGGGATAAAATATACCTTAACTGGGGATAAAATATACCCTCATTGAGGATAAAATATACTCTCACTGAGGATAAAATATTCTCTCACTGATGTTAAAATATACCCCCAGTGGGGAGAAAATACACCCCCAGAGGGGATCAAATATACTTTCACTGGGGATAAAATATACTTTCACTGGGGATAAGACATACCCTCACTGGGGATAAAATATACCCCCACTGGGGATAAAATATACTTTCACTGGGGATTAAATACACCCTCTTTGGGGATAAAAGATACCCTCACTTGGAATAAAATACACCCACACAGGGGATAAAATATACCCCCACAGGGGATAAAATATACCCCCAAAGGGGATAAAATATATTTTCACTGGGGATAAAATATACCCTCACTGGAGATAAAATAAACTCCCACAGGGGATAAAATATACTTTCACTGGGGATAAAATACCCCCTCCTTGGGGATAAAATATACCCTCACTGGGGATAAAATATACCCCCCTGGGAATAAAATATACCCCCACAGGGGATAAAATATACCCTCACTGGGGATAAACTATACCCCCAGAGGGGATAAAATATACTTTCACTGGGGACAAAATATACCTTCACTGGGAATAAAATATATTCCCTCTGGGGATAAAATATACTCTCACTGGGGATAAAATATACCGCCACAGGGGATAAAATATACCCTCACTGGGGATAAAATATACCCACAGAGGCGATAAAATATACTTTCACTGGGGACAAAATATACCTTTACTGGGGATAAAATATACCCCCACAGGGGATAAAATATACTTTCACTGGGGAGAAAATATACCCCCAGAGGGGATAAAATATACCCCACAGGGGATAAAACATACTTTCACTGGGGACAAAATATACCCTCACTGGGGATAAAATATACCCTACAGGGGATAAAATAGACTTTCACTGGGGATAAAATATACCCTCCTTGGGGATAAAATATACCCTCACTTGGAACAAAATATTCGCACACAGGGGATAAAATCTACCCCCACAGGGGATAAAATATGCCCCTAGAGGGGATAAAATATACTTTCACTGGGGATTAAATATACCCTCACTGGGGATAAAATATACCCACACTGGGAATAAAATGTACCCCCACAGGGGATAAAATATACTTTCACTGGGGATAAAATATACCCTCACTGGGAATAAAATATACCCTCACTTGGGATAAAATATACTCTCACTGGGGATAAAATATACTCTCACTGGGTATAAAATATACCCTCACTGGGGATTAAATATACTTCCACAGGGAAGAAAATATACCCCCACAGGGGATAAAATATACCCTCACTGGGAATAAGATATACCTCCACATGGGTTAAAATATACACTCACTAGGGATAAAATCTACCCCCACTGGGAATAAAATATACCCTCACTGGGCATAAAATATAGTCTCACTGGGAATAAAATATAACTTCACCATGGATAAAATATGCTCTCACTGGGAATAAAATATATCCCCACAGGGGATAAAATACACCCTCACTGGGGATAAAATATAACCCCCCGGGGAATAAAATATACCCTCAATGGGAATAAAATATACCTCCACATGGGATCAAATCTACCCCCACTGGGAATAAAATATACCATCACTGGGGATAAAATATACCCTCACTGGGGATAAAATATTCCCTCACTGGGGATAAAATATACTCTCACCGGGAATAAAAACATACCCTCACAGGGGTTAAAATATCCCCTCACTGGGGATAAAATATATCCTCACTGTGGATAAAATATACACTCACTGTGGATAAAATATACTCTCACTGGGAATAAACTATACCTTCACTGGGAATAAACTATACCCTCACAGGGGATAAAATATACCCTCACTGGGGATAAAATATACCCTCACTGGGGATAAAATATAAACTCACTGGGAATAAAATATATCCTCACTGTGGATAAAATATACCCCCACTGGGAATAAAATATACCCTCACTGGGAATAAAATATACTCCACTGGGAATAAAATATACCCTCACTGCTGTACAGGGAATAAAATATACCCTCACTGCTGTACAGGGAGTAAAATATAACCTCACTGGGAATAAAATATACTCTCACTGCTGTACAAGAAATAAAATATACCCTCAGTGATGCACAGGAATTAAAATATACCCTCACTGCTTTACACGATTAAAATATGGACTCACTGCTGCACAGGGAATAAAACATAACCTAACTGCTACACACAGGGAATAAAATATATCCTCACTGCTGTAGAGGGAATAAAATATACCCTCACTGTTGTACAAGGAATTGAAAATACCCACCCTGCTGTAGAGAGGATAAAATATATCTTCACTGCTGTACAGGAATTAAAATATATCCTCAGTGCTGTACAGGATTAAAAATATACCCTTCACTGCTGTACAAGGAATAGAATATACCCTCACTGCTGTACAGGAATTAAAATATATCCTCATTACTGTACAGGGTATAAAATATATCCTCACTGCTGTACAGGGAATAATATATATCCTCACTGCTGTACAGTAATTAGAATATATCCTCACTGCTGTACAGGGGATAAAATATACCCTCACTGGGAATAAAATATACTTCCACTGGGAATAAAATATATCCTCACTGCTGTACAGAAGATAAAATATACCCTCACTGCTGTATAGGAATTAAAATATACCATCACTGCTATACAGGAATTGAAATATATCCTCACTGCTGTACAGAATTAAAATACCCTCACTGCTGTACAGGGAATTAAAATATGCCCTCACTGCAGTACAAGGAATCAAATATATCCTCATTGCTGTACTGGGAATGAAATATACCCTCATTGCCGTACAGGGGATAAAATACAACCTCACTAGGAATAAAATATAACCTCACTGCTGTCCAAAGAATAGAAGATACGCTCACTGCTGTACAGGGATAAAATATACCCTCACTACTGTACAAGGAATAGAATATACCCTCAATGCTGTACAAGGAATAAAATATACCCTCACTGCCGTACTGGGAATAAAATATACCTTCACTGCTGTACAAGGGATAAAATATACCCTCACTGCTGCACAGGAAATAAAATATATACTTACTGCTGTACTAGAATTAAAATATAACTTCACTGCCCTAAAAGGGCTAAAATATTCGCTCACTGCTGTATAGGAAATAAAATATTCCCTCACTGCTGTACAGGGAATAAAATATATCCTCACTGATGTACAGGAAATGAAATATATCCTCACTGCCATACTGGGGATAAAATATACCCTCACTGCAATACAGGAAATAAAAAATACCCTCACTGCGGTATAGGATATACAATATACCCTCACTGCTGTACAGGGGATAAAATATATCCTCAATAGTGTACAGGAATTAAAATATATCCTCACTGCTGTACAGGGGATAAAATATACCCTCAATACTGTACAGGGAATAAAATATATCCTCACTGCTGTACAGGGGATCAAATATATCCTCACTGCTGTACAGGGGATAAAATATATCCTCACTGCTGTACAGGGGATCAAATATATCCTCACTGCTGTACAGGGGATAAAATATACCCTCACTGCTGTACAGGAATTAAAATATATCGTAATTGCTGTACAGGGACTAAAATATACCCTCACTGTTGTACAGTGAATTAAAATATACCCTCACTGCTATACAAGGAATAGAATATACCCACACTGCTGTACAGGAATTAAAATAGAAAATACCCTCCCAGTTTTGGAGAGGGGATAATATATATCCTCACTGCTGTAGAGGGGATAAAATATACCTTTACTGCTGTACAGTGAATTAAAATATATACTCACTGATGTACAGGAATAAAAATATATACTCATTGCTGTACAGGAATTAAAATATACCCTCACTGCTGTACAGGAATTAAAATATATCCTCACTGCTGTACAGGAATTAAAATATATCCTCACTGCTGTACAGGGGATAAAATATATCCTCACTGCTGTACATGAATTAAAATATATCCTCAATGATGTACAGGGAATAGAATATACCTTCAATCCTGTACAAGGAATAGAATATACCCTCACTGTCGTACAGGGAATAAAATATATCCTCAATGCTGTACAAAGGATAAAATATATCCTCACTGCTGTACAGGAAATGAAATATATCCACACTGCCGTACAGGGAATACAATATATCGTCACTGCTGTATAGGGACTAAAATATACCCTCACTGCTGTACAGTGAATTAAAATATACCCTCACTGCTGGACAGGGACGAAAATATACCCTCACTGCTGTACAGGAAGTAAAATATGCCCTCACTGGGAATAAAATGTAACCCCAAAAGGGATAAAATATACCCTCACTGGGAATAGATTATACCCCCACTGCTGTACAGGGATAAAATATACGCTTACTGGGAATAAACTATACCTCAACAGGGGATAAAATATACTCTCACTGGGAATAAAATATACCCTCACTGTTGTACAGGGAGTAAAATATATCCTCACTGCTGTACAGGAATAAAAATATAACCTCACTGCTGTACAAGGAATAGAATATACCTTCACTGCTGTACAGGGGAAAAAATATACCCTCACTCGGAATAAAATATACACTCACTACTGTAAAGGAATTACAATAGATCCTCACTGCTATACAAAATATGAAATATATACTCTGCTGTACATGGGATAAAATATACCCTCACTGATGTACAGGAGTTTTAAAACCCCATCACTGCTATACAGGAATTGAAATATAACCTCGCTGCAGTACAAGGAATAGAAAACACACTTACTGCCATAAAGGGGAGAAAATATACTCTCACTGCTGTACAAGAGATAAAATATACCCTCACTGCTGTACAGGGGATAAAATATAACCTCACTGCTGTACAGGGGATAAAATATACCATCACTGCTGTACAGGGGATAAAATATACCATCACTGCTGTACAGGAATTAAAATATATCCGCACTGCTGTACAGGAATTAAATTATAACCTCACTGCTGTACTAGAAATAAAATATATCCCCACTGCTGTACTAGAAATATAATATATCCGCATTGCTGTACTAGAAATAAAATATATCCCCACTGCTGTACTAGAAATAAAATATACCCTTACTGCTGCACTAGAAATAAAATATGCCCTCACTGCTCTACTAGAAATAAAATATATCCAAACTGTAGTACTAGAAATAAAATATATCCTCACTGCTGTACTAGAAATAAAATATATCCTCAATGTTGCACTAGAAATAAGATATATCCCCACTGGTGTACTGGAAAAAAATACACCCTAACTGCTGTACTACAAATAAAATATACCCTCACCGCTGTACTAGAAATGAAATATATCGCCACTGCTGTACTAGAAATAAAATATATCCACAATGCTGTACTAGAAATATAATATATCCTCACTGCTGTACTAGAAATAAAATACATCCGTATTGCAGTACTAGAAATATAATATATCCGCATTGCTGTACAAGAAATAAAATATACCCTCACTGCTGTACGGGAAATAAAATATATCCCCACTGCTGTACTAGAAATAAAATATACCCTCACTGTTGTACTAGAAATAAAACATATCCCCACTGCTGTACTAGAAATAAAATATATCCCCACTGCTGTACTAGAAATAAAATATATCCCCACTGCTGTACTCGAAATAATATATACCCTCACTGTTGTACTAGAAATAAAACATATCCCCACTGATGTACAAGAAATAAAATGGATCCTTACAGCTGTACTAGAATTAAAATATATCCGCACTGCTGCACTAGAAATAAAATATATCCTCACTGCTGTACTAGAAATGAAATATATCCTCACTGCTGTACTAGAAATATAATATATCCGCACTGCTGTACTAGAAATAAAATATACCCTCACTGCTGTACTAGAAATAAAATATATCCCCACTGCTGCACTAGAAATAAAATATACCCTCACTGCTCTACTAGAAATAAAATATATCCAAACTGTAGTACTAGAATTAAAATATATCCCCACTGCTGTACTAGAAATAAAATATAACCCCACTGCTGTACTTGAAGTAAAATATATCCGCTTTGCAGTACTAGAAATAAAATATATCCCCACTGCTGTACTACAAATAAAATATACCCTCACTGTTGTACTAGAAATAAAACATATCCCCACTGCTGTACTAGAAATAAAATATATCCCCACTGCTGTACTAGAAATAAAATATATCCTCATTGCTGTACCAGAAATAAAATATATCCCCACTGCTGCACTAGAAACAAAACTTATCCTCACTGCTGTACTAGGAATAAAATATATCCTCATTGCTGTACCAGAAATAAAATATATCCCCACTGCTGCACTGAAAACAAAACATATCCTCACTGCTGTACAAGAAATAAAATATGTCCTCAATGTTGCACTAGAAATAAGACATCCCCACTGATGTACTGGAAATAAAATACACACTCACTGCTGTACTAGAAATAAAATATATAGCCACTGCTGTACTAGAAATAAAATATTTCCACAATGCTGTACTAGAAATAAAATATATCCCCACCACTGTACTGGAAATAAAATATACCCTCACTGCTGTACTAGAAATAAAATATATACCCATTGCTGTACTAGAAATAAAATATATCCTCACCGCTGTACAAGAAATATAATATATCCGCATTGCTGTACTAGAAATAAAATACACCCTAACTGCTGTACTAGAAATAAAATATACCCTTACTCCTGTACGGGAAATAAAATATATCCCCACTGCTGTACTAGAAATAAAATATATCGACAATGCTGTACTAGAAATAAAATATATCCCCACTGCTGTACTAGAAATTAAATATATCCTCACTGCTGAACTAGAAATAAAATATAACCCTACTGCTGTACAAGAAATAGAATTTATCCACACTGCTGTACTAGAAATAAAATATATCCCCACTGCTGTACTACAAATAAAATATACCCTCACTGTTGTACTAGAAATAAAACATATCCCCACTGCTGTAAGAGATATAAAATATATCCCCACTGCTGTACTAGAAATAAAATATATCCGCACCGCTGTACTCAAAATAATATATACCCTCACTGTTGTATTAGAATTAAAACATATCTCCCCACTGCTGTACAAGAAATAAAATGCATCCTTACAGCTGCACTAGAATTAAAATATATCCCCACTGCTGCACTAGACATAAAATATATCCCCACCGCTGTACTAGAAATAAAAAATATCCTCACTGTTGTACTAGAAATAAAACATATCCCCACTGCTGTACTAGAAATAAAATATATCCTCACTGTTGTACCAGAAATAAAATATATCCTCGCTGCTGTACTAGAAATAAAATATACCCGTACTGCTGTACTAGAAATAAAATATATCCTCATTGCTTTACCAGAAATAAAATATATCCCCCCTGCTGTAATAGAAATAAAATATATCCTCACTGTTGTACTAGAAATAAAATATATCCTCACTGTTGTACTAGAAATAAAATATATCCTCATTGCTGTACCAGAAATAAAATATATCCCCACTGCTGCACTAGAAATAAAATATATCCCCACTGCTGCACTAGAAATAAAATATATCCTCACTGTTGTATTAGAAATAAAATATATCCTCACTGCTGTACTAGAAATAAAATATATCCTCACTGCTGTACTAGAAATAAAATATATCCCCACTGCTGCACTAGAAATAAAATATACCCGTACTGCTGTACTAGAAATAAAATATATCCCCACTGCTGTAATAGAAATAAAATATATCCCCACTGCTGTACTAGAAATAAAATATATCCTCACTGCTGTACTAGAAATAAAATATACCCGTACTGCTGTACTAGAAATAAAATATATCCTCATTGCTTTACCAGAAATAAAATATATCCCCCCTGCTGTAATAGAAATAAAATATATCCTCACTGTTGTACTAGAAATAAAATATATCCTCACTGTTGTACTAGAAATAAAATATATCCTCATTGCTGTACCAGAAATAAAATATATCCCCACTGCTGCACTAGAAATAAAATATATCCCCACTGCTGCACTAGAAATAAAATATATCCTCACTGTTGTATTAGAAATAAAATATATCCTCACTGCTGTACTAGAAATAAAATATATCCTCACTGCTGTACTAGAAATAAAATATACCCGTACTGCTGTACTAGAAATAAAATATATCCCCACTGCTGTAATAGAAATAAAATATATCCCCACTGCTGTACTAGAAATAAAATATATCCTCACTGCTGTACTAGAAATAAAATATATCCCCACTGCTGCACTAGAAATACAATATATCCGCATTGCTGTACTAGAAATAATATATACCCTAACTGCTGCACTAGAAATAAAATATATCCCCACTGCTGTACTAGAAATAAAATATACCCTCACTGCTGTACGGGAAATAAAATATATCCAAACTGCTGTACTAGAAATAAAATATATCGACAATGCTGTACTAGAAATGAAATATATCCCCACTGCTGTACAAGAAATCAAATATATCCTCACTGCTGTACTAGAAATAAAATATATCCGTACTGCTGTACAAGAAATAGAATTTATCCCCACTGCTGTACTAGAAATAAAATATATCCCCACCGCTGTACGACAAATAAAATATACCCTCACTGTTGTACTAGAAATAAAACATATCCCCACTGCTGTACAAGAAATAAAATGCATCCTTATAGCTGTACTAGAATTAAAATATATCCCCACGGCTGCACTAGACATAAAATAAATCCCCACCGCTGTACTAGAAATAGAATATAACCTCACTGTTGTACTAGAAATAAAACATATCCCCACTGCTGTACTAGAAATAAAATGCATCCTTACAGCTGTACAAGAAAAAATATATGTACAAATAAAATATACCCTCACTGCTGTTCTAGAAATAAAATATATCCCCACTGCTGTACTTGAAATATAATATATCCGCATTGCTGTACTAGAAATAAAATATATCCTCACTGCTGTAGTAGAAATAAAATATATCCCCACTGCTGTACTAGAAATATAATATATCCGGATTGCTGTACAAGAAATAATATATACCCTCACTGCTGTACTAGAAATAAAATATATCCTCACTGCTGTACTAGAAATAAAACATATCCCCACTGCTGTACAAGAAATAAAATGCATCCTTACAGCTGTACTAGAATTAAAATATATCCCCACTGCTGTACTGGAAATAAAATATAACCTCACTGTTGTACTAGAAATAAAATATATCCCCACTGCTGTACTAGAAATAAAATGCATCCTTACAGCTGTACTAGAATTAAAATATATCCCCACTGCTGTACAAGAAATAAAATATATCCCCACTGCTGTACTTGAAATAAAATATATCCGCTTTGCAGTACTAGAAATAAAATATATCCCCACTGCAGTACTAGAAATAAAATATATCCTCATTCCAGTGCCCGAAATAAAATATATCCTCAATGTTGCACCAGAAATAAGATATATCCCCACTGATGTACTGGAAATAAAATACACCCTAACTGCTGTACTAGAAATAAAATATATCCCCAATGCTGTACTAGAAATAAAATATATCCCCACTGCTGAACTAGAAATAAAATATATCCCCACCGCTGTACTCGAAATAATATATACCCTCACTGTTGTACTAGAAATAAAACATATCCCCACTGCTGTACAGGAAATAAAATGCATCCTTACAGCTGTACTAGAATTAAAATATATCCCCACTGCTGTACTAGAAATAAAATATATCGACAATGCTGTACTATAAATAAAATATATCCCCACAGCTGTACAAGAAATAAAATATATCACCACTGCTGTTCTAGAAATAAAATATATCCTCAGTGCTATACTCGAAATAAAATAAATCCTCACTGCTGTACTAGAAATAAAATATTTCCCCACTGCTGTACAATAAATAAAATACATCCCCTCTGCTGTACAAGAAAAAAAATATATCGCCACCGCTGTACTACAAATAAAATATACCCTCACTGTTGTACTAGAAATAAAACATATCCCCACTGCTGTACAAGAAATAAAATATATCCCCACTGCTGTACGAGAAATATAATATATCCGCATTGCTGTACTAGAAATAATATATACCCTCACTGCTGTACTAGAAATAAAATATATCCCCACTGCTGTACTAGAAGTAAAATATATCCCCACTGCTGTACAAGAAATAAAATATATCCCCACTGCTGTACTAGAAATAAAATATACCTTCACTGCTGTACTAGAAATAAAACATATCCCCACTGCTGTACAAGAAATAAAATGCATCCTTACAGCTGCACTAGAATTAAAATATATCCCCACTGCTCTACTGGAAATAAAATATAACCTCACTGTTGTACTAGAAATAAAATATATCCCCACTGCTGTACTAGAAATAAAATGCATCCTTACAGCTGTACTAGAATTAAAATATATCCCCACTGCTGTACAAGAAATAAAATATATCCCCACTGCTGTACTTGAAATAAAATATATCCGCTTTGCAGTACTAGAAATAAAATATATCCCCACTGCAGTACTAGAAATAAAATATATACTCATTGCTGTGCCCGAAATAAAATATATCCTCAATGTTGCACCAGAAATAAGATATATCCCCACTGATGTACTGGAAATAAAATACACCCTAACTGCTGTACTAGAAATAAAATATATCCCCACTGCTGAACTAGAAATAAAATATATCCCCACCGCTGTACTCGAAATAATATATACCCTCACTGTTGTACTAAAAATAAAACACATCCCCACTGCTGTACAACAAATAAAATGCATCCTTACAGCTGTACTAGAATTAAAATATATCCCCACTGCTGCACTAGAAATAAAATATATCGACAATGCTGTACTATAAATACAATATATCCCCACTGCTGTACTAGAAATAAAATGCATCCTTACAGCTGTACTAGAAAAAATATATCACCACTGCTGTACAAGAAATAAAATATATCACCACTGCTGTTCTAGAAATAAAATATATCCTCAGTGCTGTACTCGAAATAAAATAAATCCTCACTGCTGTACTAGAAATAAAATATTTCCCCACCGCTGTACAAGAAATAAAATATATCCCCTCTGCTGTACAAGAAAAAAAAATATATCGCCACCGCTGTACTACAAATAAAATATACCCTCACTGTTGTACTAGAAATAAAACATATCCCCACTGCTGTACAAGAAATAAAATATATCCTCACTGCTGTACTAGAAATAAAATATATCCCCACTGCTGTACTTGAAATATAATATATCCGCATTGCTGTACGAGAAATAATATATACCCTCACTGCTGTACTAGAAATAAAATATATCCACACTGCTGTACTAGAAAGAAAATACACCCTAAATGCTGTACTAGAAATAAAATATACCCACACTGCTGTACGGGAAATAAAATATATCCCCACTGCAGTACGAGAAATAAAATATATGGACAATGCTGTACTAGAAATAAAATATATCCCCACTGCTGTACTAGAAATCAAATATGTCCTCACTGCTGTACTAGAAGTAAAATATATCCGTACTGCTGTACAAGAAATAGAATTTATCCCCACTGCTGTACTAGAAATAAAATATATCCTCACTGTTGTACTACAAACAAAATATACCCTCACTGTTGTACTAGAAATAAAACATATCCCCACTGCTGTACTAGACAAAAAATATATCCCCACCGCTGTACAAGAAATAATATATACCCTCACTGTTGTACGAGAAATAAAACATATCCCCACTGCTGTACAAGAAATAAAATGCATCCTTACAGCTGTACTAGAATTAAAATATATCCCCACGGCTGCACTAGACATAAAATATATCCCCACCGCTGTACTAGAAATAGAATATAACCTCACTGTTGTACTGGAAATAAAACATATCCCCACTGCTGTACTAGAAATAAAATGCATCCTTACAGCTGTACTAGAAAAAATATGTCCCCACTGCTGTACAAGAAATAAAATATATCCTCACTGTTGTACTAGAAATAAAATATATCCTCACTGATGTACTGGAAATAAAATATACCCTTACTGCTGTACTAGAAATAAAATATACCCTCACTGCTGTACGAGAAATAAAATATATCGCCACCGCTGTACCACAAATAAATTATACCCTCACTGCTGTTGTAGAAATAAAATAGATCCACACTGCTGTACTAGAAATATAATATATCCGCATTGCTGTACTAGAAATAAAATATATCCCCACTGCTGTACAAGAAATAAAATGCATCCTTACAGCTGTACTAGAATTAAAATATATCCCCACCGCTGTACTGGAAATAAAATATAACCTCACTGTTGTACTAGAAATAAAATACATCCCCACTGCTGTACTAGAAATAAAATATATCACCACTGCTGTACTTGAAATAAAATATATCCGCTTTGCAGTACTAGAAATAAAATATATCCCCACTGCAGTACTAGAAATAAAATATATGCTCATTGCTGTGCCCGAAATAAAATGTATCCTCAATGTTGCACTAGAAATAAGATATATCCCCACTGATGTACTGGAAATAAAATACACCCTAACTGCTGTACTAGGAATAAAATATACCCTCACTGCTGTACTAGAAATAAAATATATACTCATTGCTGTACCCGAAATAAATTATATCCTCAATGTCGCGCTAGAAATAAGATATATCCCCACTGATGTACTGCAAATAAAATACACCCTAACTGCTGTACTAGAAATAAGATATATCCACAATGCTGTACTAGAAATAAAATATACCCTCACTGTTGTACCAGAAATAAAATATATCCCCACTGCTGTACTAGAAATAAAATATATCCCCACTGCTGTACTAGAATTAAAATGCATCCTTACAGCTGTAGAAAAAATATATCCCCACTGCTGTACAAGAAATAAAATATATCCCCACTGCAGTTCTAGATATAAAATATATCCCCACTGCAGTTCTAGAAATAAAATATATCCCCACCGCTGTACTGGAAATAAAATATAACCTCACTGTTGTACTAGAAATAAAATATATCCCCACTGCTGTACTAGAAATAAAATGCATCCTTACAGCTGTACTAGAATTAAAATATATCCCCACTGCTGTACAAGAAATAAAATATATCCCCACTGCTGTACTTGAAATAAAATATATCCCCACTGCTGTACTAGAAATAAAATATATCCTCATTCCTGTGCCCGAAATAAAATATATCCTCAATGTCGCACTAGAAATAAGATATATCCCCACTGCTGTACTAGAAATAAAATACACCCTAACTGCTCTACTAGAAATAAAATATACCCTCACTGCTCTACTAGAAATAAAATATATACTCATTGCTGTACCCGAAATAAAATATATCCTCAATGTTGCACGAGAAATAAGATATATCCCCACTGATGTATTGGAAATAAAATACACCCTAACTGCTGTACTAGAAATAAAATATATCCACAATGCTGTACTAGAAATAAAATATATCCTCACTGCTGTACTAGAAATAAAATATATCCCCACTGTTGTACTAGAAATATAATATATCCGCATTGCTGTACTAGAAATAATATATACCCTCACTGCTGTACTAGAAATAAAATATATCCCCACTGCTGTACTAGAAATAAAATACACCCTAACTGCTGTACTAGAAATAAAATATACCCTCACTGCTGTACGGGAAATAAAATATATCCCCACTGCTGTACTAGAAAGAAAATATATCGACAATGCTGTACTAGAAATAAAATATATCCCCACTGCTGTACTAGAAATCAAATGTATCCTCACTGCTGTACTAGAAATAAAATATATCCCTAGTGCTGTACAAGAAATAGAATTTATCCCCACCGCTGTACTACAAATAAAATATACCCTCACTGTTGTACTAGAAATAAAACATATCCCCACTGCTGTACTAGAAATAAAATATATCCCCACTGCTGTACTAGAAATAAAATATATCCCCACTGCTGTACTAGAAATAAAATATATCCCCACCGCTGTACTACAAATCAAATATACCCTCACTGTTGTACTAGAAATAAAACATATCCGCACTGCTGAACTTGAAATAAAATATATCCCCACCACTGTACTAGAAATAAAATATACCGACAATGCTGTACTAGAAATAAAATATATCCCCACTGCTGTACTACAAATCAAATATATCCTCACTGCTGTACTAGAAATAAAATATATCCTCACTGCTGTACTAGAAATAAAATATACCCTGATTGCTGTACTAGAAATAAAATATTCCCTAACTGCTGTACTAGAAATAAAATATATCCCCACTGCTGTACTAGAAATAAAATATAACCTCACTGTTGTACTTGAAATAAAACATATCCCCACTGCTATACTAGACATAAAATATATCCCCACCGCTGTACTAGAAATAAAATATATCCTCACTCCTGTACCAGAAATAAAATATATCCTCATTGCTGTACCAGAAATAAAATATATCCCCACTGCTGCACTAGAAACAAAATAAATCCCCACCTCTGTACTACAAATAAAATATACCCTCACTGTTGTACTAGAAATAAAACATCCCCACTGCTGTACAAGAAATAAAATATATACCCACTGCTGTACTAGACAAAATATATCCCCTCTGCTGTACTTGAAATGAAATATATCCGCATTGCTGTACGAGAAATAATATATACCCTCACTGCAGTACTAGAAATAAAATACACCCTAACTGCTGTACTAGAAATAAAACATACCCTCACTGTTGTACTAGAAATCAAATATATCCTCACTGCTGTACTAGAAATAAAATATATCCCCACTGCTGTACTAGAAATAAAATGTATCCCCACCGCTGTACTACAAATAAAATATACCCTCACTGTTGTACTAGAAATAAAACATATCCTCACTGCTGTACTAGAAATAAAATACATCCCCACTGCTGCACTAGAAATAAAATATATGCCCACTGCTGTACTAGAAATAAAATATATCCTCATTGCTGTACCAGAAATAAAATATATCCCCACTGCTGTACTAGAAACAAAACATATCCCCACTGCTGCATTAGAAATAAAATAAATCCCCACCGCTGTACTACAAATAAAATATACCCTCACTGTTGTACTAGAATTAAAACATCCCCTCTGCTGTACAAGAAATAAAATGCATCTTTACAGCTGTACTAGAATTAAAATATATCCCCACCGCTGCACTAGAAATAAAATATAACCCCACTGCTGTACTAGAAATAAAATGCATCCTTACAGCTGTGCTAGAAAAAAAATATCCCCACAGCTGTACAAGAAATAAAATATATCCCCACTGCTGTACTAGAAATAAAATATATCCGCATTGCTGTACTAGAAATAATATATACTCTCACTGCTGTACTAGAAATAAAATACATTCCCACGGCTGTACTAGAAATATAATACACCCTAACTGCTGTACTAGAAATAAAATATACCCTCACTGCTGTACGGGAAATAAAATATATCCTCACTGCTGTACTAGAAATCAAATATATCCCCACTGCTGTACTAGAAATCAAATATATCCTCACTGCTGTACTAGAAATAAAATATATCCCCACTGCTGTACTAGAAATAAAATATATTCCCACCGCTGTACTAGAAATAAAATATACTCCAACTGTTGTACTTGAAATGAAACATATCCCCACTGCTCTACTAGAAATAAAACATATCCCCACTGCTGTACTAGAAATAAAATATATCCCCACCGCTGTACTACAAATAAAATATACCCCCTCACTGTTGTACTAGAAATAGAACATATCCCCACTGCTGTACTAGAAATAAAATGCATCCTTACAGCTGTAGTAGAATTAAAATATATCCCCACCGCTGTTCTAGAAATAAAATATATCGAAAATGCTGTACTAGAAATAAAATATTTCCTCACTGTTGTACTAGAAATAAAACATATCCCCACTGCTGTACTAGAAAAAAAAATATCCCCACTGCTGTACTAGAAATAAAATATATCCCCACCGCTGTACTAGAAATAAAATATAACCTCACTGTTGTACTAGAAATAAAACATATCCGCACTGCTGTACTAGAAATAAAATATATCCTCACTGCTGTACTAGAAATAAAATATACCCTTACTGCTGTACTAGAAATAAAATATATCCTCATTGCTGTACCAGAAATAAAATATATCCCCACTGCTGTACTAGAAATAAAACATATCCTCACTGTTGTACTAGAAATAAAATATATTCTCACTGCTGTACTAGAAATAAAATATATCCCCAATGCTACACTTGAAACAAAACATATCCTCACTGCTGTACAAGAAACAAAATATATCCTCAATGTTGCAGTAGAAATAAGATAAATCCCCACTGATGCACTGGAAATAAAATACACCCTAACTGCTGTACTAGAAATAAAATATACCCTCACTGCTGTACGGGAAATAAAATATATCCCCACTACTGTACTAGAAATAAAATATATCGACAATGCTGTACTAGAAATAAAATATATCCCCACTGCTATACTAGAAATCAAATATATCCTTACTGCTGTACTAGAAATAAAAAATATCCCTACTGCTGTACAAGAAATAGAATTAATCCCCACTGTTGTACCAGAAATAAAATATATCCCCACCGCTGTACTACAAATAAAATATACCCTCACTGTTGTACTAGAAATAAAACATATCCCCACTGCTGTACTAGAAATAAAATATATCCCCACTGCTGTACTAGAAATAAAATATACCCTCACTGCTGTACAGGAAATAAAATATATCCCCACTGCTGTACTAGAAATAAAATATATCGACAATGCTGTACTAGAAAGAAAATATATTCTCACTGCTGTACTAGAAATAAAATATATCCCCACTGCTGTAGCAGAAATAAAACATATCCCCACTGCTGTACTAGAAATAAAATAAATCCCCACCGCTGAACTACAAATAAAATATACCCTCACTTTTGTACTAGAAATAAAACATATCCCCTCTGCTGTACTAGAAATAAAATGCATCCTTACAGCTGTACTAGAATTAAAATATATCCCCACGGCTGCACTAGACATAAAATATATCCCCACCGCTGTACTAGAAATAGAATATAACCTCACTGTTGTACTGGAAATAAAACATATCCCCACTGCTGTACTAGAAATAAAATGCATCCTTACAGCTGTACTAGAAAAAATATGTCCCCACTGCTGTACAAGAAATAAAATATATCCTCACTGTTGTACTAGAAATAAAATATATCCTCACTGATGTACTGGAAATAAAATATACCCTTACTGCTGTACTAGAAATAAAATATACCCTCACTGCTGTACGAGAAATAAAATATATCGCCACCGCTGTACCACAAATAAATTATACCCTCACTGCTGTTGTAGAAATAAAATAGATCCACACTGCTGTACTAGAAATATAATATATCCGCATTGCTGTACTAGAAATAAAATATATCCCCACTGCTGTACAAGAAATAAAATGCATCCTTACAGCTGTACTAGAATTAAAATATATCCCCACCGCTGTACTGGAAATAAAATATAACCTCACTGTTGTACTAGAAATAAAATACATCCCCACTGCTGTACTAGAAATAAAATATATCACCACTGCTGTACTTGAAATAAAATATATCCGCTTTGCAGTACTAGAAATAAAATATATCCCCACTGCAGTACTAGAAATAAAATATATGCTCATTGCTGTGCCCGAAATAAAATGTATCCTCAATGTTGCACTAGAAATAAGATATATCCCCACTGATGTACTGGAAATAAAATACACCCTAACTGCTGTACTAGGAATAAAATATACCCTCACTGCTGTACTAGAAATAAAATATATACTCATTGCTGTACCCGAAATAAATTATATCCTCAATGTCGCGCTAGAAATAAGATATATCCCCACTGATGTACTGCAAATAAAATACACCCTAACTGCTGTACTAGAAATAAGATATATCCACAATGCTGTACTAGAAATAAAATATACCCTCACTGTTGTACCAGAAATAAAATATATCCCCACTGCTGTACTAGAAATAAAATATATCCCCACTGCTGTACTAGAATTAAAATGCATCCTTACAGCTGTAGAAAAAATATATCCCCACTGCTGTACAAGAAATAAAATATATCCCCACTGCAGTTCTAGATATAAAATATATCCCCACTGCAGTTCTAGAAATAAAATATATCCCCACCGCTGTACTGGAAATAAAATATAACCTCACTGTTGTACTAGAAATAAAATATATCCCCACTGCTGTACTAGAAATAAAATGCATCCTTACAGCTGTACTAGAATTAAAATATATCCCCACTGCTGTACAAGAAATAAAATATATCCCCACTGCTGTACTTGAAATAAAATATATCCCCACTGCTGTACTAGAAATAAAATATATCCTCATTCCTGTGCCCGAAATAAAATATATCCTCAATGTCGCACTAGAAATAAGATATATCCCCACTGCTGTACTAGAAATAAAATACACCCTAACTGCTCTACTAGAAATAAAATATACCCTCACTGCTCTACTAGAAATAAAATATATACTCATTGCTGTACCCGAAATAAAATATATCCTCAATGTTGCACGAGAAATAAGATATATCCCCACTGATGTATTGGAAATAAAATACACCCTAACTGCTGTACTAGAAATAAAATATATCCACAATGCTGTACTAGAAATAAAATATATCCTCACTGCTGTACTAGAAATAAAATATATCCCCACTGTTGTACTAGAAATATAATATATCCGCATTGCTGTACTAGAAATAATATATACCCTCACTGCTGTACTAGAAATAAAATATATCCCCACTGCTGTACTAGAAATAAAATACACCCTAACTGCTGTACTAGAAATAAAATATACCCTCACTGCTGTACGGGAAATAAAATATATCCCCACTGCTGTACTAGAAAGAAAATATATCGACAATGCTGTACTAGAAATAAAATATATCCCCACTGCTGTACTAGAAATCAAATGTATCCTCACTGCTGTACTAGAAATAAAATATATCCCTAGTGCTGTACAAGAAATAGAATTTATCCCCACCGCTGTACTACAAATAAAATATACCCTCACTGTTGTACTAGAAATAAAACATATCCCCACTGCTGTACTAGAAATAAAATATATCCCCACTGCTGTACTAGAAATAAAATATATCCCCACTGCTGTACTAGAAATAAAATATATCCCCACCGCTGTACTACAAATCAAATATACCCTCACTGTTGTACTAGAAATAAAACATATCCGCACTGCTGAACTTGAAATAAAATATATCCCCACCACTGTACTAGAAATAAAATATACCGACAATGCTGTACTAGAAATAAAATATATCCCCACTGCTGTACTACAAATCAAATATATCCTCACTGCTGTACTAGAAATAAAATATATCCTCACTGCTGTACTAGAAATAAAATATACCCTGATTGCTGTACTAGAAATAAAATATTCCCTAACTGCTGTACTAGAAATAAAATATATCCCCACTGCTGTACTAGAAATAAAATATAACCTCACTGTTGTACTTGAAATAAAACATATCCCCACTGCTATACTAGACATAAAATATATCCCCACCGCTGTACTAGAAATAAAATATATCCTCACTCCTGTACCAGAAATAAAATATATCCTCATTGCTGTACCAGAAATAAAATATATCCCCACTGCTGCACTAGAAACAAAATAAATCCCCACCTCTGTACTACAAATAAAATATACCCTCACTGTTGTACTAGAAATAAAACATCCCCACTGCTGTACAAGAAATAAAATATATACCCACTGCTGTACTAGACAAAATATATCCCCTCTGCTGTACTTGAAATGAAATATATCCGCATTGCTGTACGAGAAATAATATATACCCTCACTGCAGTACTAGAAATAAAATACACCCTAACTGCTGTACTAGAAATAAAACATACCCTCACTGTTGTACTAGAAATCAAATATATCCTCACTGCTGTACTAGAAATAAAATATATCCCCACTGCTGTACTAGAAATAAAATGTATCCCCACCGCTGTACTACAAATAAAATATACCCTCACTGTTGTACTAGAAATAAAACATATCCTCACTGCTGTACTAGAAATAAAATACATCCCCACTGCTGCACTAGAAATAAAATATATGCCCACTGCTGTACTAGAAATAAAATATATCCTCATTGCTGTACCAGAAATAAAATATATCCCCACTGCTGTACTAGAAACAAAACATATCCCCACTGCTGCATTAGAAATAAAATAAATCCCCACCGCTGTACTACAAATAAAATATACCCTCACTGTTGTACTAGAATTAAAACATCCCCTCTGCTGTACAAGAAATAAAATGCATCTTTACAGCTGTACTAGAATTAAAATATATCCCCACCGCTGCACTAGAAATAAAATATAACCCCACTGCTGTACTAGAAATAAAATGCATCCTTACAGCTGTGCTAGAAAAAAAATATCCCCACAGCTGTACAAGAAATAAAATATATCCCCACTGCTGTACTAGAAATAAAATATATCCGCATTGCTGTACTAGAAATAATATATACTCTCACTGCTGTACTAGAAATAAAATACATTCCCACGGCTGTACTAGAAATATAATACACCCTAACTGCTGTACTAGAAATAAAATATACCCTCACTGCTGTACGGGAAATAAAATATATCCTCACTGCTGTACTAGAAATCAAATATATCCCCACTGCTGTACTAGAAATCAAATATATCCTCACTGCTGTACTAGAAATAAAATATATCCCCACTGCTGTACTAGAAATAAAATATATTCCCACCGCTGTACTAGAAATAAAATATACTCCAACTGTTGTACTTGAAATGAAACATATCCCCACTGCTCTACTAGAAATAAAACATATCCCCACTGCTGTACTAGAAATAAAATATATCCCCACCGCTGTACTACAAATAAAATATACCCCCTCACTGTTGTACTAGAAATAGAACATATCCCCACTGCTGTACTAGAAATAAAATGCATCCTTACAGCTGTAGTAGAATTAAAATATATCCCCACCGCTGTTCTAGAAATAAAATATATCGAAAATGCTGTACTAGAAATAAAATATTTCCTCACTGTTGTACTAGAAATAAAACATATCCCCACTGCTGTACTAGAAAAAAAAATATCCCCACTGCTGTACTAGAAATAAAATATATCCCCACCGCTGTACTAGAAATAAAATATAACCTCACTGTTGTACTAGAAATAAAACATATCCGCACTGCTGTACTAGAAATAAAATATATCCTCACTGCTGTACTAGAAATAAAATATACCCTTACTGCTGTACTAGAAATAAAATATATCCTCATTGCTGTACCAGAAATAAAATATATCCCCACTGCTGTACTAGAAATAAAACATATCCTCACTGTTGTACTAGAAATAAAATATATTCTCACTGCTGTACTAGAAATAAAATATATCCCCAATGCTACACTTGAAACAAAACATATCCTCACTGCTGTACAAGAAACAAAATATATCCTCAATGTTGCAGTAGAAATAAGATAAATCCCCACTGATGCACTGGAAATAAAATACACCCTAACTGCTGTACTAGAAATAAAATATACCCTCACTGCTGTACGGGAAATAAAATATATCCCCACTACTGTACTAGAAATAAAATATATCGACAATGCTGTACTAGAAATAAAATATATCCCCACTGCTATACTAGAAATCAAATATATCCTTACTGCTGTACTAGAAATAAAAAATATCCCTACTGCTGTACAAGAAATAGAATTAATCCCCACTGTTGTACCAGAAATAAAATATATCCCCACCGCTGTACTACAAATAAAATATACCCTCACTGTTGTACTAGAAATAAAACATATCCCCACTGCTGTACTAGAAATAAAATATATCCCCACTGCTGTACTAGAAATAAAATATACCCTCACTGCTGTACAGGAAATAAAATATATCCCCACTGCTGTACTAGAAATAAAATATATCGACAATGCTGTACTAGAAAGAAAATATATTCTCACTGCTGTACTAGAAATAAAATATATCCCCACTGCTGTAGCAGAAATAAAACATATCCCCACTGCTGTACTAGAAATAAAATAAATCCCCACCGCTGAACTACAAATAAAATATACCCTCACTTTTGTACTAGAAATAAAACATATCCCCTCTGCTGTACTAGAAATAAAATATATCCCCACTGCTGTACTAGAAATAAAATATATCACCACCGCTGTACTACAAATAAAATATACCCTCACTGTTGTACTAGAAATTAAACATATCCCCACTGCTGTAGCAGAAATAAAACATATCCCCACTGCTGTACTAGAAATAAAATATATCCTCACTGTTGTACTGGAAATAAAATATATCCTCATTGCTGTACCAGAAATAAAATATATCGCCACTGCAGTGCTAGAAATAAAATATATCCTCACTGTTGTACTAGAAATAAAATATATATTCACTGCTGTACTAGAAATAAAATATACCCTTACTGCTATACTAGAAATAAAATATATCCTCATTGCTGTACCAGAGATAAAATATATCCCCACTGCTGTACTAGACATAAATTATATCCCCATTGCTCTACTAGAAATAAAATATATCCCCACTGCTGTACTAGAAATAAAATATATCCCCACTGCTGTACCAGAGATAAAATATATCCCCACTGCTGCACTAGACATAAAATATATCCCCACCGCTGTACTAGAAATAAAATATATCCCCACTGCTGTACTCGAAATAAAATATAACCTAACCGTTGTACTAGAAATAAAACATAGCCCCACTGCTGTACTAGAAATAAAATATATCCTCACTATTGTACTAGAAATAAAATATATCCTCACTGCTGTACTAGAAATAAAATATATCCTCATTGCTGTACCAGAAATAAAATATATCCTCAATGTTGCACTAGAATAAGATATATCCCCACTGATGTACTGGAAATAAAATACACCCTAACTGCTGTACTAGAAATAAAATATATCCACAATGCTGTACTAGAAATAAAATATATCCCCACCATTGTACTGGAAATAAAATATATCCGTACTGCTGTACTAGAAATAAAATATAGCCCCTCTGTTGTACTAGAAAAAAAATATATCCCCACCATTGTACTGGAAATAAAATATATCCGTACTGCTGTACTAGAAATAAAATATTGCCCCTCTGCTGTGCTAGAAATAAAATATATCCCCACCGCTGTACTAGAAATAAAATATATCCTCACTGCAGTACTAGAAATAAAATATATCCTCACTGCTGTACTAGAAATAAAATATATCCCCACTGCTGTACTAGAAATATAATATATCCGCACTGCTGTACTAGAAATAAAATATATCCTCACTGCTGTACTAGAAATAAAATATATCCTCACTGCTGTACTAGAAATAAAATATATCCCCACTGCTGTACTAGAAATAATATATACCCTCACTGCTGTACTTGAAATAAAATACATCCCCACTGCTGTATTAGACATCAGATATATCCTCAATGTTGCACTTGAAATAAGATATATCCCCACTGATGTACAGGACATAAAATACACCCTAACTGCTGTACTAGAAAAAAAATATACCCTCACTGCTGTACGGGAAATAAAATGTATCCCCACTGCTGTACTAGAAATCAAATATATCCTCACTGCTGTACTAGAAATGAAAAATATCCCGACTGCTGCACAAGAAATAGAATTAATCCCCGCTGCTGTACCAGAAATAAAATATATCGCCACCGCGATACTACAAATAAAATATACCCTCACTGCTGTACTAGAAATAAAATATATCCCCACAGCTATACTCAAAATAATATATACCCTCACTGTTGTACTAGAAATAAAACATATCCCCACTGCTGTACAAGAATTAAAATGCATCCTTACAGCTGTACTAGAATTAAAATATATCCCTACCGCTGTACTAGAAATAAAATATATCGACAATGCTGTACTATAAATAAAATATATCCCCACTGCTGTACTAGAAATAAAATGCATCCTTTCAGCTATACTAGAAAAAATATGTCCCGACTGCTGCACAAGAAATAAAATATATCCTCACTGTTGTACTAGAAATAAAACATATCCCCACTGCTGTACAAGAAATAAAATGCATCCTTACAGCTGTACTAGAAATAAAATATATCCCCACCGCTGTACTACAAATAAAATATACCCTCACTGTTGTACTAGAAATAAAACATATGCCCACTGCTGTACTAGAAAAAAAAAATATCCCCACTGCGGTACAAGAAACAAAATATATCCCCACTGCTGTACTCGAAATAATATATACCCTCACTGCTGTACTAGAAATAAAACATATCCCCACTGCTGTACAAGAAATAAATTGCATCCTTACAGCTGTACTAGAATTAAAATATATCCCCACCGCTGTACTAGAAATAAAATATATTGACAATGCTGTACTAGAAATAAAATATATCCCCACTGCTGTACTAGAAATAAAATGCATCCTTACAGCTGTACAGGAAAAAATACATCCCCACTGCTGTATAAGAAATAAAATATATCCCCACTGCTGTACTTGAAATAAAATATATCCACTTTGCAGTACTAGAAATAAAATATATCCCCACTGCTGTACTAGAAATAAAATATAACCTCATTGCTGTACCAGAAATAAAATATATCCTCAATGTTGCACTAGAATAAGATATATCCCCACTGATGTACTGGAAATAAAATACACCCTAACTGCTGTACTAGAAATAAAATATATCCACAATGCTGTACTAGAAATAAAATATATCCCCACCATTGTACTGGAAATAAAATATATCCGTACTGCTGTACTAGAAATAAAATATATCCCCACCGCTGTACTAGAAATAAAATATATCCTCACTGCTGTACTAGAAATAAAATATATCCTCACTGCTGTACTAGAAATAAAATATATCCCCACTGCTGTACAAGAAATAAAACATATCCCCTCTGCTGTACTTGAAATGAAATATATCCGCATTGCTGTACTAGAAATAATATATACCCTCACTGCAGTACTAGAAATAAAATACACCCGAACTGCTGTACTAGAAATAAAACATACCCTCACTGCTGTATGGGAAATAAAATATATCGACAATGCTGTACTAGAAATAAAATATATGCCCACTGCAGTACTAGAAATCAAATATATCCTCACTGCTGTACTAGAAATAAAATATATCCTCACTGCAGTTCTAGAAATAAAATATATCCTCACTGCTGTACTAGAAATAAAATATATCCTCACTGCTGTACTAGAAATAAAATATATCCCCACTGCTGTACTAGAAATAATATATACCCTCACTGCTGTACTTGAAATAAAATACATCCCCACTGCTGTATTAGACATCAAATATATCCTCAATGTTGCACTTGAAATAAGATATATCCCCACTGATGTACAGGACATAAAATACACCCTAAATGCTGTACTAGAAAAAAAATATACCCTCACTGCGGTACGGGAAATAAAATGTATCCCCACTGCTGTACTAGAAATCAAATATATCCTCACTGCTGTACTAGAAATAAAATATATCCTCATTGCTGTACCAGAAATAAAATATATCCCCACTGCTGTACTAGAAACAAAACATATACCCACTGCTGCATTAGAAATAAAATAAATCCCCACCGCTGTACTACAAATAAAATATACCCTCACTGTTGTACTAGAATTAAAACATCCCCTCTGCTGTACAAGAAATAAAATGCATCTTTACAGCTGTACTAGAATTAAAATATATCCCCATCGCTGCACTAGAAATAAAATATAACCCCACTGCTGTACTAGAAATAAAATGCATCCTTACAGCTGTGCTAGAAAAAAAATATCCCCACAGCTGTACAAGAAATAAAATATATCCCCACTGCTGTACTAGAAATAAAATATATCCGCATTGCTGTACTAGAAATAATATATACCCTCACTGCTGTACTAGAAATAAAATACATTCCCACGGCTGTACTAGAAATATAATACACCCTAACTGCTGTACTAGAAATAAAATATACCCTCACTGCTGTACGGGAAATAAAATATATCCACACTGCTGTACTACAAATAAAATATATCCCCACTGCTGTACTAGAAATCAAATATATCATCACTGCTGTACTAGAAATAAAATATATTCCCACCGCTGTACTAGAAATAAAATATACTCTAACTGTTGTACTTGAAATGAAACATATCCCCACTGCTCAACTAGAAATAAAACATATCCCCACTGCTGTACTAGAAATAAAATATATCCCCACCGCTGAACTACAAATAAAATATACCCCCCTCACTGTTGTACTAGAAATAGAACATATCCCCACTGCTGTACTAGAAATAAAATGCATCCTTACAGCTGTACTAGAATTAAAATATATCCCCACCGCTGTTCTAGAAATAAAATATATCGAAAATGCTGTACTAGAAATAAAATATATCCCCACTGCTGTACTAGAAATCAAATATCTCCCTACTGCTGTACAAGAAATAGAATTTATCCCCACTGCTGTACTAGAAATAAAATATATTCCCACCGCAGTACTACAAATAAAATATACCCTCACTGTTGTACTAGAAATAAAACATATCCCCACTGCTGTACTAGAAAAAAAAATATCCCCACTGCTGTACTAGAAATAAAATATATCCCCACCGCTGTACTAGAAATAAAATATAACCTCACTGTTGTACTAGAAATAAAACATATCCCCACTGCTGTACTGGAAATAAAATATATCCTCACTGCTGTACCAGAAATAAAATATACCCTAACCGCTGCACTAGAAATAAAATATATCCTCATTGCTGTACCAGAAATAAAATATATCCCCACTGCTGTACTAGAAATAAAACATATCCTCACTGTTGTACTAGAAATAAAATATATTCTCACTGCTGTACTAGAAATAAAATATATCCCCAATGCTACACTTGAAACAAAACATATCCGCACTGCTGTACAAGAAACAAAATATATCCTCAATGTTGCAGTAGAAATAAGATAAATCCCCACTGATGCACTGGAAATAAAATACACCCTAACTGCTGTACTAGAAATAAAATATACCCTCACTGCTGTACGGGAAATAAAATATATCCCCACTACTGTACTAGAAATAAAATATATCGACAATGCTGTACTAGAAATAAAATATATCCCCACTGCTATATTAGAAATCAAATATATCCTTACTGCTGTACTAGAAATAAAAAATATCCCTACTGCTGTACAAGAAATAGAATTAATCCCCACTGTTGTACCAGAAATAAAATATATCCCCACTGCTGTACTAGAAATAAAATATATCCCCACCGCTGTACTACAAATCAAATATACCCTCACTGTTGTACTAGAAATAAAACATATCCCCACTGCTGTACTACAAATAAAATATATCCCCACTGCTGTACTAGAAATAAAATATATCGACAATGCTGTACTAGAAATAAAATATATCCTCACTGCTGTACTAGAAATAAAATATATCCCTACTGCTGTACTAGAAAGAAAATATATCCACAATGCTGTGATAGAAATAAAATATATCCGTACTGCTGTACTAGAAATAAAATATAGCCCCTCTGCTGTGCTAGAAACAAAATATATCCCCACTGCTGTACTAGGAATATAATATATCCGCATTGCTGTACTAGAAATAATATATACCCTCACTGCTGTACTAGAAATAAAATATATCCTCAATGTTGCACTTGAAATAAGATATATCCCCACTGATGTACAGGAAATAAAATACACCCTAACTGCTGTACTAGAAAAAAAATATACCCTCACTGCTGTACGGGAAATAAAATGTAATCCCACTGCTGTTCTAGAAATAAAATATATCGACAATGCTGTACTAGAAATAAAATATATCCCCACTGCTGTACTAGAAATAAAAAATATCCCTACTGCTGTACAAGAAATAGAATTAATCCCCGCTGCTGTACCAGAAATAAAATATATCGCCACCGCTGTACTACAAATAAAATATACCCTCACTGTTGTACTAGAAATAAAACATATCCTCACTGCTGTACTAGAAATAAAATATATCCCCACTGCTGTACTAGAAATAAAATATATCCCCACTGCTGTACTAGAAATAAAATGCATCCTTACAGCTGTACTAGAAAAAATATGTCCCCACTGCTGTACACGAAATAAAATATATTCTCACTGCTGTACTAGAAATAAAATATACCCTCACTGTTGTACTAGAAATAAAACATATCCCCACTGCTGTACTAGAAATAAAAATAACCTCATTGCTGTACTAGCAATAAAATATATCCGCACTGCTGTACTAGAAATATAATATATCCTCATTGCTGTACTAGAAATAATATATACCCTCACTGCTGTACTAGAAATAAAATATATCCCCACTGCTGTACTAGAAATAAAATACACCCTAACTGCTGTACAAGAAATAAAATATACCTTCACTGCTGTATAGGAAATAAAATATATCCCCACTGCTGTACAAGAAATAAAATATATCGACAATGCTGTACTAGAAATAAAATATATCCTCATTGCTGTACCAGAAATCAAATATATCCTCACTGCTATACTAGAAATAAAATATATCCCTACTGCTGTACAAGAAATAGAATTTATCCCCACTGCTGTACTAGAAATAAAATATACCCGAACTGTTGTACTAGAAATAAAACATATCCCCACTGCTGTACTAGAAATAAAATATATCCCCACTGCTGTACTAGAAATAAAAATAACCTCATTGCTGTACTAGCAATAAAATATATCCGCACTGCTGTACTAGAAATATAATATATCCTCATTGCTGCACTAGAAATAAAATATATCCCTACTGCTGTACTAGAAAGAAAATATATCCACAATGCTGTGATAGAAATAAAATATATCCGTACTGCTGTACTAGAAATAAAATATAGCCCCTCTGCTGTGCTAGAAACAAAATATATCCCCACTGCTGTACTAGGAATATAATATATCCGCATTGCTGTACTAGAAATAATATATACCCTCACTGCTGTACTAGAAATAAAATATATCCTCAATGTTGCACTTGAAATAAGATATATCCCCACTGATGTACAGGAAATAAAATACACCCTAACTGCTGTACTAGAAAAAAAATATACCCTCACTGCTGTACGGGAAATAAAATGTAATCCCACTGCTGTTCTAGAAATAAAATATATCGACAATGCTGTACTAGAAATAAAATATATCCCCACTGCTGTACTAGAAATAAAAAATATCCCTACTGCTGTACAAGAAATAGAATTAATCCCCGCTGCTGTACCAGAAATAAAATATATCGCCACCGCTGTACTACAAATAAAATATACCCTCACTGTTGTACTAGAAATAAAACATATCCTCACTGCTGTACTAGAAATAAAATATATCCCCACTGCTGTACTAGAAATAAAATATATCCCCACTGCTGTACTAGAAATAAAATGCATCCTTACAGCTGTACTAGAAAAAATATGTCCCCACTGCTGTACACGAAATAAAATATATTCTCACTGCTGTACTAGAAATAAAATATACCCTCACTGTTGTACTAGAAATAAAACATATCCCCACTGCTGTACTAGAAATAAAAATAACCTCATTGCTGTACTAGCAATAAAATATATCCGCACTGCTGTACTAGAAATATAATATATCCTCATTGCTGTACTAGAAATAATATATACCCTCACTGCTGTACTAGAAATAAAATATATCCCCACTGCTGTACTAGAAATAAAATACACCCTAACTGCTGTACAAGAAATAAAATATACCTTCACTGCTGTATAGGAAATAAAATATATCCCCACTGCTGTACAAGAAATAAAATATATCGACAATGCTGTACTAGAAATAAAATATATCCTCATTGCTGTACCAGAAATCAAATATATCCTCACTGCTATACTAGAAATAAAATATATCCCTACTGCTGTACAAGAAATAGAATTTATCCCCACTGCTGTACTAGAAATAAAATATACCCGAACTGTTGTACTAGAAATAAAACATATCCCCACTGCTGTACTAGAAATAAAATATATCCCCACTGCTGTACTAGAAATAAAATATATCCTCACTGCTGCACTAGAAATAAAATATACCCTTACTGCTGTACTAGAAATAAAATATATATCCTCATTGCTGTACCAGAAATAAAATTTATCCCCACTGCAGTACTAGAAATAAAATATATCCCCAAGGCTGTACTAGAAATAATATATATTCCCACCGCTGTACTCAAAATAATATATACCCTCACTGATGTAGTAGAAATAAAATGCATCCTTACAGCTGTTCTACAAATAAAATATACCCTCACTGTTGTACTAGAAATAAAACATATCCCCACTGCTGTACTACAAATAAAATATATCCCCACTGCTGTACTAGAAATAAAATATACCCTCACTGCTGTACAGGAAAAAAAATATACCCTCACTGATGTACGGGAAATAAAATGTATCCCCACTGCTGTTCTAGAAATAAAATATATCGACAATGCTGTACTAGAAATAAAATATATCCCCACTGCTGTACTAGAAATAAAAAATATCCCTACTGCTGTACAAGAAATAGAATTAATTCCCGCTGCTGTACCAGAAATAAAATATATCGCCACCGCTGTACTACAAATAAAATATACCCTCACTGTTGTACTAGAAATAAAACATATCCTCACTGCTGTACTAGAAATAAAATATATCCCCACTGCTGTACTAGAAATAAAATATATCCCCACTGCTGTACTAGAAATAAAATGCATCCTTACAGCTGTACTAGAAAAAATATGTCCCCACTGCTGTACACGAAATAAAATATATTCTCACTGCTGTACTAGAAATAAAATATACCCTCACTGTTGTACTAGAAATAAAACATATCCCCACTGCTGTACTAGAAATAAAAATAACCTCACTGCAGTACTAGCAATAAAATATATCCCCACTGCTGTACTAGAAATATAATATATCCTCATTGCTGTACTAGAAATAATATATACCCTCACTGCTGTACTAGAAATAAAATATATCCCCACTGCTGTACTAGAAATAAAATACACCCTAACTGCTGTACAAGAAATAAAATATACCTTCACTGCTGTATAGGAAATAAAATATATCCCCACTGCTGTACAAGAAATAAAATATATCGACAATGCTGTACTAGAAATAAAATATATCCTCATTGCTGTACCAGAAATCAAATATATCCTCACTGCTATACTAGAAATAAAATATATTCCTACTGCTGTACAAGAAATAGAATTTATCCCCACTGCTGTACTAGAAATAAAATATACCCGAACTGTTGTACTAGAAATAAAACATATCCCCACTGCTGTACTAGAAATAAAATATATCCCCACTGCTGTACTAGAAATAAAATATATCCTCACTGCTGCACTAGAAATAAAATATACCCTTACTGCTGTACTAGAAATAAAATATATATCCTCATTGCTGTACCAGAAATAAAATTTATCCCCACTGCAGTACTAGAAATAAAATATATCCCCAAGGCTGTACTAGAAATAATATATATTCCCACCGCTGTACTCGAAATAATATATACCCTCACTGATGTAGTAGAAATAAAATGCATCCTTACAGCTGTTCTACAAATAAAATATACCCTCACTGTTGTACTAGAAATAAAACATATCCCCACTGCTGAACTAGAAAAAAAATATCCCTACTGCTGTACTAGAAATAAAATATAGCCCCACCGCTGTACTAGAAATGAAATATATCCCCACTGTTGTACTAGAAATAAAACATATCCCTACTGCTGTACTAGAAATAAAATATACCCTCACTGTTGTACTAGAAATAAAACATATCCCTACTGCTGTACTAGAAATAAAATATATCCTCACTGCTGTACCAGCAATAAAACATATCCTCACTGCTGTAGTAGAAATATAATATATCCGCATTGCTGTACTAGAAATAATATATACCCTCACTGCTGTACTAGAAATAAAATATATCCTCACTGCTGTACGAGAAATAAAATATATTCCCACCGCTGTACTACAAATAAAATATACCCTCACTGTTGTACTAGAAATAACACATATCCCCACTGCTGTACTAGAAATAAAATGTATCCTTACAGCTGTAATAGAAATAAAATATATCCCCACTGCTGTACTAGAAATCAAATATATCTTCACTGCTGTACTGGAAATAAAATATATCCCTACTGCTGTACATGAAATAGAATTTATCCCCACTGCTGTAATAGAAATAAAATATGTTCCCACCACTGTACTACAAATAAAATATACCCTCATTGTCGTACTAGAAATAAAACATATCCCCACTGCTGTACGAGAAATAAAATATATCCCCACGGCTGTACGAGAAATAAAATATATCCCCACCGCTGCACAAGAAATAATATATACCCACACTGTTGAACTAGAAATAAAACATATCCTCCCTGCTGTACAAGAAATTAAATGCATCCTTACAGCTGTACTAGAATTAAAATATATCCCCACTGCTGCACTAGACATAAAATATATCCTCACTGCTGTACTAGAAATAAAATATAACCTCGCTGTTGTACTAGAAATAAAATATATCCCCACTGCTGTACTAGAAATAAAATATATCCTCACTGTTGTACTAGAAATAAAATATATCCTCACTGCTGTACTAGAAATAAAACATACCCTTACTGCTGTACTAGAAATAAAATATATCCTCACTGTTGTACTAGAAATACAATATATCCTCACTGCTGTACCAGAAATAAAATATACCCTTACTGCTGTACTAGAAATAAAATATATCTTCATTGCTGTACCAGAAATAAAATATATCCCCACTGCTGCACTAGACACAAAACATATACTCACTGCTGTACAAGAAATAAAATATATCCTCAATGTTGCACTAGAAATAAGATACATCCCCTCTGTTGTACTAGAAATAAAACATATCCCCACTGCTGTACAAGAAATAAAATGCATCCTTACAGCTGTACTAGAAATAAAGTATATCCCCACCGCTGTACTACAAATAAAATATACCCTCACTGTTGTACTAGAAATAAAACATATCCACACTGCTGTACGAGAAATAAAATATATCCTCACTGTTGTACTAGAAATAAAATATATCCTCACTGCTGCACGAGAAATAAAATATATCCTCACTGTTGTACTAGAAATAAAACATATCCACACTGCTGTACGAGAAATAAAATATATCCTCACTGTTGTACTAGAAATAAAACATATCCACACTGCTGTACGAGAAATAAAATATATCCTTACTGCTGTACCAGAAATAAAATATATCCCCACTGATGTACTAGAAAAAAAATATAACCCCACTGCTGTACTAGAAATAAAATATAACCCCACTGTTGTACTAGAAATAAATTATATCCACACCGCTGTACAAGAAATAATATATACCCACACTGTTGTACTAGAAATAAAACATATCTTCACTGCTGTACAAGAAATAAAATGCATCCTTACAGCTGTACTAGAATTAAAATATATCCCCACTGCTGCACTAGACATAAAATATATCCCCACCGCTGTACTAGAAATAAAATATAACCTCACTGTTGTACTAGAAATAAAACATATCCCCACTGCTGTACTAGAAATAAAATATATCCTCACTGTTGTACTAGAAATAAAATATATCCTCACTGCTGCAATAGAAATAAAATATATCTCCACCGCTGTACTAGAAATAAAATATGACCTCACTGTTGTACTAGAAATAAAATATATCCCCACTGCTGTACTAGAAATAAAATGCGTCCTAACAGCTGTACTAGAAAAAATATATCCCCACTGCTGTATAAGAAATAAAATATATGCCCACTGCTGTACTTGAAATAAAATATATCTGCTTTGCGCTACTAGAAATAAAATATATCCCCACTGCTGTACTAGAAATAAAATGCATCCTAACAGCTGTACTAGAAAAAATATATCCCCACTTCTGTATAAGAAATAAAATATATGCCCACTGCTGTACTAGAAATAAAATATATCCGCATTGCTGTACCAGAAATAAAATATATCCTCAATGTTGCACTAGAAATAAGATATATCCCCACTGATGTACTGATAATAAAATACACCCTAACTGCTGTACTAGAAATAAAATATATCCACAATGCTGTACTAGAAATAAAATATATCCCCACCATTGTACTGGAAATAAAATATATCCGCATTGCTGTACCAGAAATAAAATATATCCTCAATGTTGCACTAGAAATAAGATATATCCCCACTGATGTACTGATAATAAAATACACCCTAACTGCTGTACTAGAAATAAAATATATCCACAATGCTGTACTAGAAATAAAATATATCCCCACCATTGCACTGGAAATAAAATATATCCGTACTGCTGTACTAGAAATAAAATATATCCCCACGCAGTACTAGAAATAAAATTAATCCTCATTGCTGTACTAGAAATAAAATATTTCCTCAATGTTGCACTAGAAATAAGATATATCCCCACTGATATACTGGAAATAAAATACACCCTAACAGCTGTACTAGAAATAAAATGTATCCACAATGCTGTACAAGGAATAAAATATATCCCCACCATTGTACTGGAAATAAAATATATCCGTACTGCTCTACTAGAAATAAAATATATCCCCACTGCTGTACTAGAAATAAAATATATCCCCGCCGCTGTACTTGAAATAAAATACATCCCCACTGCTGTACTAGAAATAAAATATATCCTCAATGTTGCACTTGAAATAAGATATATCCCCACTGATGTACTGGAAATAAAATACACCCTAACTGCTGTACTAGAAATAAAATATATCCACAATGCTGTACTAGAAATAAAATATATCGACAATGCTGTACTAGAAATAAAATATATCCCCACTGCTGTACCAGAAATCAAATATATCCTCACTGCTGTACTAGAAATAAAATATATCCCCACCGCTGTACTAGAAATAAAATATATTGACAATGCTGTACTAGAAATAAAATATATCTCCACCGCTGTACTAAAAATAAAATATAACCTCACTGTTGTACTAGAAATAAAATATATGCCCACTGCTGTACTGGAAATAAAATACATCCTTACAGCTGTACTAGAAAAAATATATCCCCACTGCTGTATAAGAAATAAAATATATCCCCACTGTTGTACTTGAAATAAAATATATCCCTACCGCTGTACTACAAATAAAATATACCCTCACTGCTGAACTAAAATAAAAATATCCCCACTGCTGCTCTAGAAATAAAATATATCCCCACTGCTGTACTAGAAATAAAATATATCCCCACCGCTGTACTACAAATAAAATATACCCTCACTGTTGTACTAGAAATAAAACATATCCCCACTGCTGTACTAGAAATAAAATATATCCCCACTGCTGTACTAGAAATAAAATATATCCCAACCGCTGTACTCGAAATAATATATACCCTCACTGTTGTACTAGAAATAAAACATATCCCCACTGCTGTACAAGAAATAAAATGCATCCTTACAGCTGTACAAGAATTAAAATATATCCCCACCGCTGTACTAGAAATAAAATATATCGACAATGCTGTACAAGAAATAAAATATATCCCTACTGCTGTACAAGAAATAGAATTTATCTCCACTGCTGTACATGAAATAAAATGCATCCTTACAGCTGTACTAGAATTAAAATATATCCCCACAGCTGCACTAGACATAAAATATATCCCCACCGCTGTACTAGAAATAAGATATAGCCTCACTGCTGTACTAGAAATAAAACATATCCCCACTGCTGTACTAGAAATAAAATATATCCTCACTGTTGTACTAGAAATAAAATATATCCTCACTGCTGTACTAGAAATAAAATATACCCTTATTGCTGTACTAGAAATAAAATATATCCACATTGCTGTACCAAAAATAAAATATATCCCCACTGATGTACGAGAAATAAAATATATCCTCACTGCTGTACTAGAAATAAAATATATCCTCAATGTTGCACTAGAAAAAAGATATATCCCCACTGATGTACAGGAAATAAAATACACCCTAACTGCTGTACTAGAAATAAAATATACTCACACTGCTGTACTAGAATGAAATATATCGCCACTGGTGTACTAGAAATAAAATATATCCCCACCATTGTACTGGAAATAAAATATATCCGTACTGCTGTGCTTGAAAAAAATTATATCCCCACTGCTGTACTTGAAATAAAAAATATCCTCACTGCTGTACTAGAAATAAAATATATCCACACTGCTGTACTAGAGATATAATATATCCGCATTGCTGTACTAGAAATAATATATACCCTCACTGCTGTACTTGAAATAAAATATATTTCCACTGCAGTACTAGAAATAAAATACACCCTAACTGCTGTACTAGAAATAAAATATACCCTCCCTGCTGTACGGGACATAAAATATATCCCCACTAAAGTACTAGAAATAAAATATATCGACAATGCTGTACGAGAAATAAAATATATCCCCACTGCTGTACTAGAAATCAAATATATCCTCACTGCTGTACTAGAAATAAAATATATCCCTACTGCTGTACAAGAAATAGAATATATCCCCACTGCTGTACCAGAAATAACATATATCCCCACCGCTGTACTACAAATAAAATATACCCTCACTGTTGTACTAGAAATAAAACATATCCCCACTGCTGTACAAGAAATAAAATGCATCCTTACAGCTGTACTAGAATTAAAATGTATCCCCACCGCTGTAGTAGAAATAAAATATATCGACAATGCTGTACTAGAAACAAAATATATCCCCACTGCTGTACTAGAAATAAAATATATCCCCACTGCTGTATTAGAAATATAATATATCCGCATTGCTGTACTAGAAATAAAATATACCCTCACTGCTGTACTAGAAATAAAATATATCCCCACTGCTGAAGTAGAAATAAAATATATCCTCACTGCTGTACTAAAAATAAAATATATCCCCACTGCTGTACTAGAAATAAAATATATCCCCACTGCTGTACTAGAAATAAAATATACCCTCACTGTTGTACTAGAAATAAAACATATCCCCACTGCTGTACTAGAAATAACATGTACTCTCACTGTTTTACAAGAAATAAAAAATATCCCCAGTGTTGTACTATAAATAAAATGTATTCCCACTGCTGTATTAGAAATGAAATATATCCCCACTGCTGTACTAGAAATCAAATATATCCTCACTGCTGTATTAGACATGAAATGTATCCCCACTGTTTTTATTGAAATAAAATATATCCGCATTGCTGTACGAGAAATAAAATATATCCTCACTGCTGTACTAGAAATAAAATATATCCGCATTGCTGTACTAGAAATAAAATACACACTCACTGCTGTACTAGAAATAAAATATATCCCTACTGCTGTACTGGAACTAAAATATATCTGCATTGGTATACGGGAAATTAAATAAATCCACATTGATGTATTAGAAATAAAATATATCCTCACTGCTGTACTAGAAATAAAATATACCCTAACTGCTCAACTTGAAATAAAATATACCCTCACTGCTGTACTAGAAATAAAAAATAGCCGCACTGTTGTACTAGAAATAAAATATAACCTCACTGCTGTACTAGAAATAAAATATACCCTCACTGCTGAACTAGAAATAAAATATAGCCTCACAGCGGTACTAGAAATGAAATGTATCCTCACTGCTGTACTAGAAGTAAAATATAGCCTCACTGCTGTACAAGAAATAAAATATACCCTCACTGCTGTACTGGAAATAAATTATATACCCACTGCTGTAGTAGAAATAAAATATATCCCCACTGCTGTACTAGAAATACAATATATCCTCACTGCTATACTGGAAATAAAATATACCCTCACTGCTGTACTTGAAATAAAATATATCCGCATTGCTTTACTTGAAATAAAATATATCCTCACTGCTGTACTAGAAATATAATATATCCAAACTGTTGTACTAGAAATAAAATATACCCTCACTGCTGTACGAGAATTAAAATATATCTCCACGGCTGCACTAGAAATAAAATATATCCGCATTGCTGTCCTAGAAATAAAAAATATCCCCACTGTTGCTCTAGAAACAAAATATATCCTCACTGCTGTACTTGAAATAAAATATATCCGCATTGCTTTACTTGAAATAAAATATATCCTCACTGCTGTACTAGAAATATAATATATCCAAACTGTTGTACTAGAAATAAAATATACACTAACTGCTGTACTAGAAATAAAATGTATCCCCACTGCTGTAACAGAAATAAAATAAATCCCCACTGCTGTACTAGTAATAAAATATTTCCACACTGCTGTACTAGAAAAAAAATATCCCCACTGCTGTACTGGAAATAAAATATATCCCCACTGCTGTACTACAAATAAAATATATCCGCATTGCTGTACTAGAAATAAAGTATATCCTCACTGCTGCACTAGAAACAAAATATATCCTCACTGCTGTACTAGAAATAAAATATACCCTCACTGCTGTTCTTGAAATAAAATATATCCCCACAGCTGTACTAGAAATAAAATATTTCCGCATTGTTGTACTTGAAATAAAATATATACCCACTGCTGCGCTAGCAATAAAATATATCTTCACTGCTGTACTAGAAAGAAAATATTTCCAAACTGTAGTACTAGAAATAAAATATATCCCCACTGCTGTACCAGAAATAAAATATTTCCGCATTGTTATACTAGAAATAAAATATATCCCCACTGCTGTACTAGAAATAAAATATACCCTTACTGCTGTACTAGAAATAAAATATACCCTTACTGCTGTACTAGAAATAAAATATATCCTCATTGCAGTACCAGAAATAAAATATTTCCGCATTGTTATACTAGAAATAAAATATATCCCCACTGCTGTACTAGAAATAAAATATATCCGCATTGCTGTACTAGAAATAAATTATACTTTTAATGCTGTAATAGAAATAAAATATTTCTTGTTGAACAAGAAATAAAACATACCCTCACTGCTGTACTACAAATAAAATATATCCCCACTACTGTACCAGAAATAAAATATACCCTCACTGCTATACTAGAAATGAAATATATCCCCTGTGCTGTACAAGAAATTAATTAAATACTCACTGCTGTACTAGAAATCAATTAAATCCTCACTGCTGTACTAGAAATAAAATATACCCTCACTGCTGCACTAGAAATAAAATATATCCTCACTGCTGTACTAGAAAGGAAATATACCCCACTGCTGTACTAGAAATGAAATATATCCCCACTGCTGTACTAGAAATAAAATATATCCTCACTGCTGTATTAGACATAAAATGTATCCCCACTGCTTTTATCGAAATAAAATATATCCGCATTGCTGTACGAGAAATAAAATATATCTCCACTGATGTATTAGAAATAAAATCTATCCGTATTGCTGTACTAGAAATAAAATATATCCGCACTGTGGTAATAGAAGTAAAATATACCCGCACTGCTGCACAAGAAATAAAATATATCCCCACCGCTGTACTAGAAATTAATTAAATCCTCACTGCTGTACTAGAAATCAATTAAATCCTCACTGCTGTACTAGAAATAAAATATACCCTGATTGCTGTACTAGAAATAAAATATAACCTCACTGCTGTACTAGAAATGAAATATACCCTCACTGCTGCACTAGAAATGAAATATATCCCCAGTGTTGTACAAGAAAAAAAATTTAACCTCCTTGATGTACTAGAAATAAAATATATCCTAACTGCTGTACTAGAAATAAATTAAATCCTCACTGCTGTACTAGAAATAAAATATATCCCTACTGTTGTAACAGAAATAAAATAAATCCCCACTGCTGTACTAGGAATAAAATATTTCCTCCCTGCTGTACTAGAAAAAAAAATATCCCCACTGCTGTACTAGAAATAAAATATATCCTCACTGGTGTACTACCAATAAAACATATCCGAATTGCTGTACTAGAAATAAAATATATCCCCACGGCTGTACTAGAAATAAAGTATATCCTCACTGCTGTACTAGAAATAAAATATATCCCAACTGCTGTACTAGAAATAAATTATATCCTCATTGCTGTACGAGAAATAAAATATATCCCCACTGCTGTACTTGAAATAAAATATATACGCTTTGTAGTACTAGAAATAAAATATATCCCCACTGCTGTACTAGAAATAAAAAATACCCTTACTGCTGTACTAGAAATAAAATATATCCTCACTGCTGTACTAGAAATAAAATATATCCTCACAGCTGTACTAGAAATAAAATATATCCTCACTGCTGTACGAGAATTGAAATATATCCACACTAATGTACTAGAAATAAAATATATCCGCATTGCTGTACAACAAATAAAATATATCCCCACTGCTGCACTAGAAATAAAATATCTCCGCACTGCTGTACTAGAAATAAAATATACCCTCACTGTTGTACTAGAAATAAGATATATACCCACTGTTGTACTGGAAATAAAATGCACCCTAACTGCTGTACTAGAAATAAAATATACCCTCACTGCTGTACTAGAAATAAAATATATCCCCACCGTTGTACTAGAAATAAAATATATCCCCAATGCTGTAAGACAAATAAAATATATCCCCGCTGCTGTACTAGAAATAAAATATATCCGTATTGCTGTAGTAGAAATAAAATATATCCCCACTGCTGTACTAGAAATGAAATATATCCGCAATGCGGTACTAGAAATAAAATATATCCTCACTGTTGTACTAGAAATAAAACATAACCTCACTGCTGTACTACAAATACAATATATCCCCACTGCTGTACCAGAAATTAAATATACCCGAATTTCTGTACTAGAAATAAAATATACCCTCACTGCTGCACTAGAAATGAAATATATCCCCAGTGTTGTACAAGAAAAAAAATTTAACCTCCTTGCTGTACTAGAAATAAAATATATCCTAACTGCTGTACTAGAAATAAATTAAATCCTCACTGCTGTACTAGAAATAAATTAAATCCTCATTGCTGTACTAGAATTCAATTAAATCCTCACTGCTGTACTAGAAATAAAAAATACCCTAATTGCTGTACTAGAAATAAAATATATCCCCACCCCTTTAACAGTAATAAAATAAATCCTCACTGCTGTACTAGAAAAAAAATATCCCCACCGCTGTACTAGAAATAAAATATACCCTAACTGCTGTACTAGAAATAAAATATATCCCCACTGCTGTACTAGAAATAAAATATACCCTAACTGCTGTACTAGAAATAAAATATATCCCCACCGCTGTACTAGAAATAAAATATACCCTAACTGCTGTACTAGAAATAAAATATATCCCCACTGCTGTACTAGAAATAAAATATTTCCTCACTGCTGTTCTAGAAAAAAAATATCCCCACCGCTGTACTATAAATAAAATATATCCCCACTGCTGTACAAGAAATAAAATATATCCTCACTGCTGTACAAGAAATAAAATATATCCCCACTGCTGTACTAGAAATAAAAGATATCCTGACTGCTGTACTAGAAATAAAATATATCCCCACTGCTGTACAAGAAATAAAATATAACCCCACTGCTGTACTGGAAATAAAATATATCCCCACTGCTGTACTGGAAATAAAATATATCCTCACTGCTATACTAGAAATAAAATATATCCCCACTGTTGTACTAGAAATAAAACATATCCCCACTGCTGTACTAGAAATAAAATATATCCCCACTGCTGTACTAGAAATAAAATATATCCTCACTGCTGTATTAGACATAAAATGTATCCCCACTGCTTTTAACGAAATAAAATATATCCGCATTGCTGTACGAGAAATAAAATATATCTCCACTGATGTATTAGAAATAAAATCTATCCGTATTGCTGTACTAGAAATAAAATATATCCGCACTGCGGTAATAGAAGTAAAATATACCCGCACTGCTGCACAAGAAATAAAATATATCCCCACTGCTGTACTAGAAATTAATTAAATCCTCACTGCTGTACTAGAAATCAATTAAATCCTCACTGCTGTACTAGAAATAAAATATACCCTGATTGCCGTACTAGAAATAAAATATAACCTCACTGCTGTACTAGAAATGAAATATATCCAGAGTGCTGTACAACAAATAAAATTTACCCTCCTTGCTGCACTAGAAATAAAATATATCCTCACTGCTGTACTAGAAATAAAATATATCCCCACCGTTGTACTAGAAATAAAATATATCCCCAATGCTGTAAGACAAATAAAATATATCCCCGCTGCTGTACTAGAAATAAAATATATCCTAACTGCTGTACTAGAAATAAATTAAATCCTCACTGCTGTACTAGAATTCAATTAAATCCTCACTGCTGTACTAGAAATAAAATATACCCTAATTGCTGTACTAGAAATAAAATATATCCCCACTCCTTTAACAGTAATAAAATAAATCCTCACTGCTGTACTAGAAATGAAATATATCCGCAATGCGGTACTAGAAATAAAATATATCCTCACTGTTGTACTAGAAATAAAACATAACCTCACTGCTGTACTACAAATACAATATATCCCCACTGCTGTACCAGAAATTAAATATACCCTAATTTCTGTACTAGAAATAAAATATACCCTCACTGCTGCACTAGAAATGAAATATATCCCCAGTGTTGTACAAGAAAAAAAATTTAACCTCCTTGCTGTACTAGAAATAAAATATATCCTAACTGCTGTACTAGAAATAAATTAAATCCTCACTGCTGTACTAGAATTCAATTAAAACCTCACTGCTGTACTAGAAATAAAATATACCCTAATTGCTGTACTAGAAATAAAATATATCCCCACTCCTTTAACAGTAATAAAATAAATCCTCACTGCTGTACTAGAAAAAAAAATATCCCCACCGCTGTACTAGAAATAAAATATACCCTAACTGCTGTACTAGAAATAAAATATATCCCCACTGATGTAACAGAAATAAAATAAATCCCCACTGCTGTACTAGAAATAAAATATTTCCTCACTGCTGTTCTAGAAAAAAAATATCCCCACCGCTGTACTATAAATAAAATATATCCCCACTGCTGTAGAAGAAATAAAATATATCCTCACTGCTGTACAAGAAATAAAATATATCCCCACTGCTGTACTAGAAATAAAAGATATCCTCACTGCTGTACTAGAAATAAAATATATCCCCACTGCTGTACTGGAAATAAAATATATCCCCACTGCTGTACTGGAAATAAAATATATCCTCACTGCTGTACTAGAAATAAAATATATCCCACTGTTGTACTAGAAATAAAACATATCCCCACTGCTGTACTAGAAATAAAATATATCCTCGCTGCTGTACTAGAAAGGAAATATACCCCACTGCTGTACTAGAAATGAAATATATCCCCACTGCTGTACTAGAAATAAAATATATCCTCACTGCTGTATTAGACATAAAATGTATCCCCACTGCTTTTATCGAAATAAAATATATCCGCATTGCTGTACGAGAAATAAAATATATCTCCACTGATGTATTAGAAATAAAATCTATCCGTATTGCTGTACTAGAAATAAAATATATCCGCACTGCGGTAATAGAAGTAAAATATACCCGCACTGCTGCACAAGAAATAAAATATATCCCCACTGCTGTACTAGAAATTAATTAAATCCTCACTGCTGTACTAGAAATCAATTAAATCCTCACTGCTGTACTAGAAATAAAATATACCCTGATTGCTGTACTAGAAATAAAATATATCCACATTGCTGTACCAGAAATAAAATATATCCCCACTGCTGTACGAGAAATAAAATATATCCTCACTGCTGTACTAGAAATAAAATATATCCTCAATGTTGCACTAGAAAAAAGATATATCCCCACTGATGTACAGGAAATAAAATACACCCTAACTGCTGTACTAGAAATAAAATATACTCACACTGCTGTACTAGAATGAAATATATCCCCACTGGTGTACTGGAAATAAAATATATCCCCACCATTGTACTGGAAATAAAATATATCCGTACTGCTGTGCTTGAAAAAAATTATATCCCCACTGCTGTACTTGAAATAAAAAATATCCTCACTGCTGTACTAGAAATAAAATATATCCACACTGCTGTACTAGAGATATAATATATCCGCATTGCTGTACTAGAAATAATATATACCCTCACTGCTGTACTTGAAATAAAATATATTTCCACTGCAGTACTAGAAATAAAATACACCCTAACTGCTGTACTAGAAATAAAATATACCCTCCCTGCTGTACGGGACATAAAATATATCCCCACTAAAGTACTAGAAATAAAATATATCGACAATGCTGTACGAGAAATAAAATATATCCCCACTGCTGTACTAGAAATCAAATATATCCTCACTGCTGTACTAGAAATAAAATATATCCCTACTGCTGTACAAGAAATAGAATTTATCCCCACTGCTGTACCAGAAATAACATATATCCCCACCGCTGTACTACAAATAAAATATACCCTCACTGTTGTACTAGAAATAAAACATATCCCCACTGCTGTACAAGAAATAAAATGCATCCTTACAGCTGTACTAGAATTAAAATGTATCCCCACCGCTGTAGTAGAAATAAAATATATCGACAATGCTGTACTAGAAATAAAATATATCCCCACTGCTGTACTAGAAATAAAATATATCCTCACTGCTGTACTAGAAATAAAATATATCCCCACTGCTGTATTAGAAATATAATATATCCTCACTGCTGTACTAAAAATAAAATATATCCCCACTGCTGCACTAGAAATAAAATATATCCCCACTGCTGTACTAGAAATAAAATATACCCTCACTGTTGTACTAGAAATAAAACATATCCCCACTGCTGTACTAGAAATAACATGTACTCTCACTGTTTTACAAGAAATAAAAAATATCCCCAGTGTTGTACTATAAATAAAATGTATTCCCACTGCTGTATTAGAAATGAAATATATCCCCACTGCTGTACTAGAAATCAAATATATCCTCACTGCTGTATTAGACATGAAATGTATCCCCACTGTTTTTATTGAAATAAAATATATCCGCATTGCTGTACGAGAAATAAAATATATCCTCACTGCTGTACTAGAAATAAAATATATCCGCATTGCTGTACTAGAAATAAAATACACACTCACTGCTGTACTAGAAATAAAATATATCCCTACTGCTGTACTGGAACTAAAATATATCTGCATTGGTATACGGGAAATTAAATAAATCCACATTGATGTATTAGAAATAAAATATATCCTCACTGCTGTACTAGAAATAAAATATACCCTAACTGCTCAACTTGAAATAAAATATACCCTCACTGCTGTACTAGAAATAAAAAATAGCCGCACTGTTGTACTAGAAATAAAATATACCCTCACTGCTGAACTAGAAATAAAATATAGCCTCACAGCGGTACTAGAAATGAAATGTACCCTCACTGCTGTACTAGAAGTAAAATATAGCCTCACTGCTGTACAAGAAATAAAATATACCCTCACTGCTGTACTGGAAATAAATTATATACCCACTGCTGTAGTAGAAATAAAATATATCCCCACTGCTGTACTAGAAATACAATATATCCTCACTGCTATACTGGAAATAAAATATACCCTCACTGCTGTACTTGAAATAAAATATATCCGCATTGCTTTACTTGAAATAAAATATATCCTCACTGCTGTACTAGAAATATAATATATCCAAACTGTTGTACTAGAAATAAAATATACCCTCACTGCTGTACGAGAATTAAAATATATCTCCACGGCTGCACTAGAAATAAAATATATCCGCATTGCTGTCCTAGAAATAAAAAATATCCCCACTGTTGCTCTAGAAACAAAATATATCCTCACTACTGTACTAGAAATAAAATATACACTAACTGCTGTACTAGAAATAAAATGTATCCCCACTGCTGTAACAGAAATAAAATAAATCCCCACTGCTGTACTAGTAATAAAATATTTCCACACTGCTGTACTAGAAAAAAAATATCCCCACTGCTGTACTGGAAATAAAATATATCCCCACTGCTGTTCTACAAATAAAATATATCCGCATTGCTGTACTAGAAATAAAGTATATCCTCACTGCTGCACTAGAAACAAAATATATCCTCACTGCTGTACTAGAAATAAAATATACCCTCACTGCTGTTCTTGAAATAAAATATATCCCCACAGCTGTACTAGAAATAAAATATTTCCGCATTGTTGTACTTGAAATAAAATATATACCCACTGCTGCGCTAGCAATAAAATATATCTTCACTGCTGTACTAGAAAGAAAATATTTCCAAACTGTAGTACTAGAAATAAAATATATCCCCACTGCTGTACCAGAAATAAAATATTTCCGCATTGTTATACTAGAAATAAAATATATCCCCACTGCTGTACTAGAAATAAAATATACCCTTACTGCTGTACTAGAAATAAAATATACCCTTACTGCTGTACTAGAAATAAAATATATCCTCATTGCAGTACCAGAAATAAAATATTTCCGCATTGTTATACTAGAAATAAAATATATCCCCACTGCTGTACTAGAAATAAAATATATCCGCATTGCTGTACTAGAAATAAATTATACTTTTAATGCTGTAATAGAAATAAAATATTTCTTGTTGAACAAGAAATAAAACATACCCTCACTGCTGTACTACAAATAAAATATATCCCCACTACTGTACCAGAAATAAAATATACCCTCACTGCTATACTAGAAATGAAATATATCCCCTGTGCTGTACAAGAAATTAATTAAATACTCACTGCTGTACTAGAAATCAATTAAATCCTCACTGCTGTACTAGAAATAAAATATACCCTCACTGCTGCACTAGAAATAAAATATATCCACATTGCTGTACCAGAAATAAAATATATCCCCACTGCTGTACGAGAAATAAAATATATCCTCACTGCTGTACTAGAAATAAAATATATCCTCAATGTTGCACTAGAAAAAAGATATATCCCCACTGATGTACAGGAAATAAAATACACCCTAACTGCTGTACTAGAAATAAAATATACTCACACTGCTGTACTAGAATGAAATATATCCCCACTGGTGTACTGGAAATAAAATATATCCCCACCATTGTACTGGAAATAAAATATATCCGTACTGCTGTGCTTGAAATAAAAAATATCCTCACTGCTGTACTAGAAATAAAATATATCCACACTGCTGTACTAGAGATATAATATATCCGCATTGCTGTACTAGAAATAATATATACCCTCACTGCTGTACTTGAAATAAAATATATTTCCACTGCAGTACTAGAAATAAAATACACCCTAACTGCTGTACTAGAAATAAAATATACCCTCCCTGCTGTACGGGACATAAAATATATCCCCACTAAAGTACTAGAAATAAAATATATCGACAATGCTGTACGAGAAATAAAATATATCCCCACTGCTGTACTAGAAATCAAATATATCCTCACTGCTGTACTAGAAATAAATTATATCCCTACTGCTGTACAAGAAATAGAATTTATCCCCACTGCTGTACCAGAAATAACATATATCCCCACCGCTGTACTACAAATAAAATATACCCTCACTGTTGTACTAGAAATAAAACATATCCCCACTGCTGTACAAGAAATAAAATGCATCCTTACAGCTGTACTAGAATTAAAATGTATCCCCACCGCTGTAGTAGAAATAAAATATATCGACAATGCTGTACTAGAAATAAAATATATCCCCACTGCTGTACTAGAAATAAAATATATCCTCACTGCTGTACTAGAAATAAAATATATCCCCACTGCTGTATTAGAAATATAATATATCCTCACTGCTGTACTAAAAATAAAATATATCCCCACTGCTGTACTAGAAATAAAATATATCCCCACTGCTGTACTAGAAATAAAATATACCCTCACTGTTGTACTAGAAATAAAACATATCCCCACTGCTGTACTAGAAATAACATGTACTCTCACTGTTTTACAAGAAATAAAAAATATCCCCAGTGTTGTACTATAAATAAAATGTATTCCCACTGCTGTATTAGAAATGAAATATATCCCCACTGCTGTGCTAGAAATCAAATATATCCTCACTGCTGTATTAGACATGAAATGTATCCCCACTGTTTTTATTGAAATAAAATATATCCGCATTGCTGTACGAGAAATAAAATATATCCTCACTGCTGTACTAGAAATAAAATATATCCGCATTGCTGTACTAGAAATAAAATACACACTCACTGCTGTACTAGAAATAAAATATATCCCTACTGCTGTACTGGAACTAAAATATATCTGCATTGGTATACGGGAAATTAAATAAATCCACATTGATGTATTAGAAATAAAATATATCCTCACTGCTGTACTAGAAATAAAATATACCCTAACTGCTCAACTTGAAATAAAATATACCCTCACTGCTGTACTAGAAATAAAAAATAGCCGCACTGTTGTACTAGAAATAAAATATACCCTCACTGCTGAACTAGAAATAAAATATAGCCTCACAGCGGTACTAGAAATGAAATGTACCCTCACTGCTGTACTAGAAGTAAAATATAGCCTCACTGCTGTACAAGAAATAAAATATACCCTCACTGCTGTACTGGAAATAAATTATATACCCACTGCTGTAGTAGAAATAAAATATATCCCCACTGCTGTACTAGAAATACAATATATCCTCACTGCTATACTGGAAATAAAATATACCCTCACTGCTGTACTTGAAATAAAATATATCCGCATTGCTTTACTTGAAATAAAATATATCCTCACTGCTGTACTAGAAATATAATATATCCAAACTGTTGTACTAGAAATAAAATATACCCTCACTGCTGTACGAGAATTAAAATATATCTCCACGGCTGCACTAGAAATAAAATATATCCGCATTGCTGTCCTAGAAATAAAAAATATCCCCACTGTTGCTCTAGAAACAAAATATATCCTCACTACTGTACTAGAAATAAAATATACACTAACTGCTGTACTAGAAATAAAATGTATCCCCACTGCTGTAACAGAAATAAAATAAATCCCCACTGCTGTACTAGTAATAAAATATTTCCACACTGCTGTACTAGAAAAAAAATATCCCCACTGCTGTACTGGAAATAAAATATATCCCCACTGCTGTTCTACAAATAAAATATATCCGCATTGCTGTACTAGAAATAAAGTATATCCTCACTGCTGCACTAGAAACAAAATATATCCTCACTGCTGTACTAGAAATAAAATATACCCTCACTGCTGTTCTTGAAATAAAATATATCCCCACAGCTGTACTAGAAATAAAATATTTCCGCATTGTTGTACTTGAAATAAAATATATACCCACTGCTGCGCTAGCAATAAAATATATCTTCACTGCTGTACTAGAAAGAAAATATTTCCAAACTGTAGTACTAGAAATAAAATATATCCCCACTGCTGTACCAGAAATAAAATATTTCCGCATTGTTATACTAGAAATAAAATATATCCCCACTGCTGTACTAGAAATAAAATATACCCTTACTGCTGTACTAGAAATAAAATATACCCTTACTGCTGTACTAGAAATAAAATATATCCTCATTGCAGTACCAGAAATAAAATATTTCCGCATTGTTATACTAGAAATAAAATATATCCCCACTGCTGTACTAGAAATAAAATATATCCGCATTGCTGTACTAGAAATAAATTATACTTTTAATGCTGTAATAGAAATAAAATATTTCTTGTTGAACAAGAAATAAAACATACCCTCACTGCTGTACTACAAATAAAATATATCCCCACTACTGTACCAGAAATAAAATATACCCTCACTGCTATACTAGAAATGAAATATATCCCCTGTGCTGTACAAGAAATTAATTAAATACTCACTGCTGTACTAGAAATCAATTAAATCCTCACTGCTGTACTAGAAATAAAATATACCCTCACTGCTGCACTAGAAATAAAATATATCCTCACTGCTGTACTAGAAAGGAAATATACCCCACTGCTGTACTAGAAATGAAATATATCCCCACTGCTGTACTAGAAATAAAATATATCCTCACTGCTGTATTAGACATAAAATGTATCCCCACTGCTTTTATCGAAATAAAATATATCCGCATTGCTGTACGAGAAATAAAATATATCTCCACTGATGTATTAGAAATAAAATCTATCCGTATTGCTGTACTAGAAATAAAATATATCCGCACTGCGGTAATAGAAGTAAAATATACCCGCACTGCTGCACAAGAAATAAAATATATCCCCACCGCTGTACTAGAAATTAATTAAATCCTCACTGCTGTACTAGAAATCAATTAAATCCTCACTGCTGTACTAGAAATAAAATATACCCTGATTGCTGTACTAGAAATAAAATATAACCTCACTGCTGTACTAGAAATGAAATATACCCTCACTGCTGCACTAGAAATGAAATATATCCCCAGTGTTGTACAAGAAAAAAAATTTAACCTCCTTGATGTACTAGAAATAAAATATATCCTAACTGCTGTACTAGAAATAAATTAAATCCTCACTGCTGTACTAGAAATAAAATATATCCCTACTGTTGTAACAGAAATAAAATAAATCCCCACTGCTGTACTAGGAATAAAATATTTCCTCCCTGCTGTACTAGAAAAAAAAATATCCCCACTGCTGTACTAGAAATAAAATATATCCTCACTGGTGTACTACCAATAAAACATATCCGAATTGCTGTACTAGAAATAAAATATATCCCCACGGCTGTACTAGAAATAAAGTATATCCTCACTGCTGTACTAGAAATAAAATATATCCCAACTGCTGTACTAGAAATAAATTATATCCTCATTGCTGTACGAGAAATAAAATATATCCCCACTGCTGTACTTGAAATAAAATATATACGCTTTGTAGTACTAGAAATAAAATATATCCCCACTGCTGTACTAGAAATAAAAAATACCCTTACTGCTGTACTAGAAATAAAATATATCCTCACTGCTGTACTAGAAATAAAATATATCCTCACAGCTGTACTAGAAATAAAATATATCCTCACTGCTGTACGAGAATTGAAATATATCCACACTAATGTACTAGAAATAAAATATATCCGCATTGCTGTACAACAAATAAAATATATCCCCACTGCTGCACTAGAAATAAAATATCTCCGCACTGCTGTACTAGAAATAAAATATACCCTCGCTGTTGTACTAGAAATAAGATATATACCCACTGTTGTACTGGAAATAAAATGCACCCTAACTGCTGTACTAGAAATAAAATATACCCTCACTGCTGTACTAGAAATAAAATATATCCCCACCGTTGTACTAGAAATAAAATATATCCCCAATGCTGTAAGACAAATAAAATATATCCCCGCTGCTGTACTAGAAATAAAATATATCCGTATTGCTGTAGTAGAAATAAAATATATCCCCACTGCTGTACTAGAAATGAAATATATCCGCAATGCGGTACTAGAAATAAAATATATCCTCACTGTTGTACTAGAAATAAAACATAACCTCACTGCTGTACTACAAATACAATATATCCCCACTGCTGTACCAGAAATTAAATATACCCGAATTTCTGTACTAGAAATAAAATATACCCTCACTGCTGCACTAGAAATGAAATATATCCCCAGTGTTGTACAAGAAAAAAAATTTAACCTCCTTGCTGTACTAGAAATAAAATATATCCTAACTGCTGTACTAGAAATAAATTAAATCCTCACTGCTGTACTAGAAATAAATTAAATCCTCATTGCTGTACTAGAATTCAATTAAATCCTCACTGCTGTACTAGAAATAAAAAATACCCTAATTGCTGTACTAGAAATAAAATATATCCCCACCCCTTTAACAGTAATAAAATAAATCCTCACTGCTGTACTAGAAAAAAAATATCCCCACCGCTGTACTAGAAATAAAATATACCCTAACTGCTGTACTAGAAATAAAATATATCCCCACTGCTGTACTAGAAATAAAATATACCCTAACTGCTGTACTAGAAATAAAATATATCCCCACCGCTGTACTAGAAATAAAATATACCCTAACTGCTGTACTAGAAATAAAATATATCCCCACTGCTGTACTAGAAATAAAATATTTCCTCACTGCTGTTCTAGAAAAAAAATATCCCCACCGCTGTACTATAAATAAAATATATCCCCACTGCTGTACAAGAAATAAAATATATCCTCACTGCTGTACAAGAAATAAAATATATCCCCACTGCTGTACTAGAAATAAAAGATATCCTGACTGCTGTACTAGAAATAAAATATATCCCCACTGCTGTACAAGAAATAAAATATAACCCCACTGCTGTACTGGAAATAAAATATATCCCCACTGCTGTACTGGAAATAAAATATATCCTCACTGCTATACTAGAAATAAAATATATCCCCACTGTTGTACTAGAAATAAAACATATCCCCACTGCTGTACTAGAAATAAAATATATCCTCACTGCTGTACTAGAAATAAAATATATCCTCACTGCTGTATTAGACATAAAATGTATCCCCACTGCTTTTAACGAAATAAAATATATCCGCATTGCTGTACGAGAAATAAAATATATCTCCACTGATGTATTAGAAATAAAATCTATCCGTATTGCTGTACTAGAAATAAAATATATCCGCACTGCGGTAATAGAAGTAAAATATACCCGCACTGCTGCACAAGAAATAAAATATATCCCCACTGCTGTACTAGAAATTAATTAAATCCTCACTGCTGTACTAGAAATCAATTAAATCCTCACTGCTGTACTAGAAATAAAATATACCCTGATTGCCGTACTAGAAATAAAATATAACCTCACTGCTGTACTAGAAATGAAATATATCCAGAGTGCTGTACAACAAATAAAATTTACCCTCCTTGCTGCACTAGAAATAAAATATATCCTCACTGCTGTACTAGAAATAAAATATATCCCCACCGTTGTACTAGAAATAAAATATATCCCCAATGCTGTAAGACAAATAAAATATATCCCCGCTGCTGTACTAGAAATAAAATATATCCGTATTGCTGTAGTAGAAATAAAATATATCCTAACTGCTGTACTAGAAATAAATTAAATCCTCACTGCTGTACTAGAATTCAATTAAATCCTCACTGCTGTACTAGAAATAAAATATACCCTAATTGCTGTACTAGAAATAAAATATATCCCCACTCCTTTAACAGTAATAAAATAAATCCTCACTGCTGTACTAGAAATGAAATATATCCGCAATGCGGTACTAGAAATAAAATATATCCTCACTGTTGTACTAGAAATAAAACATAACCTCACTGCTGTACTACAAATACAATATATCCCCACTGCTGTACCAGAAATTAAATATACCCTAATTTCTGTACTAGAAATAAAATATACCCTCACTGCTGCACTAGAAATGAAATATATCCCCAGTGTTGTACAAGAAAAAAAATTTAACCTCCTTGCTGTACTAGAAATAAAATATATCCTAACTGCTGTACTAGAAATAAATTAAATCCTCACTGCTGTACTAGAATTCAATTAAAACCTCACTGCTGTACTAGAAATAAAATATACCCTAATTGCTGTACTAGAAATAAAATATATCCCCACTCCTTTAACAGTAATAAAATAAATCCTCACTGCTGTACTAGAAAAAAAAATATCCCCACCGCTGTACTAGAAATAAAATATACCCTAACTGCTGTACTAGAAATAAAATATATCCCCACTGATGTAACAGAAATAAAATAAATCCCCACTGCTGTACTAGAAATAAAATATATCCTCACTGCTGTACTAGAAAGGAAATATACCCCACTGCTGTACTAGAAATGAAATATATCCCCACTGCTGTACTAGAAATAAAATATATCCTCACTGCTGTATTAGACATAAAATGTATCCCCACTGCTTTTATCGAAATAAAATATATCCGCATTGCTGTACGAGAAATAAAATATATCTCCACTGATGTATTAGAAATAAAATCTATCCGTATTGCTGTACTAGAAATAAAATATATCCGCACTGCGGTAATAGAAGTAAAATATACCCGCACTGCTGCACAAGAAATAAAATATATCCCCACTGCTGTACTAGAAATTACTTAAATCCTCACTGCTGTACTAGAAATCAATTAAATCCTCACTGCTGTACTAGAAATAAAATATACCCTGATTGCTGTACTAGAAATAAAATATAACCTCACTGCTGTACTAGAAATGAAATATACCCTCACTGCTGCACTAGAAATGAAATATATCCCCAGTGTTGTACAAGAAAAAAAATTTAACCTCCTTGATGTACTAGAAATAAAATATATCCTAACTGCTGTACTAGAAATAAATTAAATCCTCACTGCTGTACTAGAAATAAAATATATCCCTACTGTTGTAACAGAAATAAAATAAATCCCCACTGCTGTACTAGGAATAAAATATATCCTCCCTGCTGTACTAGAAAAAAAAATATCCCCACTGCTGTACTAGAAATAAAATATATCCTCACTGGTGTACTACCAATAAAACATATCCGAATTGCTGTACTAGAAATAAAATATATCCCCACGGCTGTACTAGAAATAAAGTATATCCTCACTGCTGTACTAGAAATAAAATATATCCCAACTGCTGTACTAGAAATAAATTATATCCTCATTGCTGTACGAGAAATAAAATATATCCCCACTGCTGTACTTGAAATAAAATATATACGCTTTGTAGTACTAGAAATAAAATATATCCCCACTGCTGTACTAGAAATAAAAAATACCCTTACTGCTGTACTAGAAATAAAATATATCCTCACTGCTGTACTAGAAATAAAATATATCCTCACAGCTGTACTAGAAATAAAATATATCCTCACTGCTGTACGAGAATTGAAATATATCCACACTAATGTACTAGAAATAAAATATATCCGCATTGCTGTACAACAAATAAAATATATCCCCACTGCTGCACTAGAAATAAAATATCTCCGCACTGCTGTACTAGAAATAAAATATACCCTCACTGTTGTACTAGAAATAAGATATATACCCACTGTTGTACTGGAAATAAAATGCACCCTAACTGCTGTACTAGAAATAAAATATACCCTCACTGCTGTACTAGAAATAAAATATATCCCCACCGTTGTACTAGAAATAAAATATATCCCCAATGCTGTAAGACAAATAAAATATATCCCCGCTGCTGTACTAGAAATAAAATATATCCGTATTGCTGTAGTAGAAATAAAATATATCCCCACTGCTGTACTAGAAATGAAATATATCCGCAATGCGGTACTAGAAATAAAATATATCCTCACTGTTGTACTAGAAATAAAACATAACCTCACTGCTGTACTACAAATACAATATATCCCCACTGCTGTACCAGAAATTAAATATACCCTAATTTCTGTACTAGAAATAAAATATACCCTCACTGCTGCACTAGAAATGAAATATATCCCCAGTGTTGTACAAGAAAAAAAATTTAACCTCCTTGCTGTACTAGAAATAAAATATATCCTAACTGCTGTACTAGAAATAAATTAAATCCTCACTGCTGTACTAGAAATAAATTAAATCCTCATTGCTGTACTAGAATTCAATTAAATCCTCACTGCTGTACTAGAAATAAAAAATACCCTAATTGCTGTACTAGAAATAAAATATATCCCCACCCCTTTACCAGTAAAAAAATAAATCCTCACTGCTGTACTAGAAAAAAAATATCCCCACCGCTGTACTAGAAATAAAATATACCCTAACTGCTGTACTAGAAATAAAATATATCCCCACTGCTGTACTAGAAATAAAATATACCCTAACTGCTGTACTAGAAATAAAATATATCCCCACCGCTGTACTAGAAATAAAATATACCCTAACTGCTGTACTATAAATAAAATATATCCCCACTGCTGTACAAGAAATAAAATATATCCTCACTGCTGTACAAGAAATAAAATATATCCCCACTGCTGTACTAGAAATAAAAGATATCCTGACTGCTGTACTAGAAATAAAATATATCCCCACTGCTGTACAAGAAATAAAATATAACCCCACTGCTGTACTGGAAATAAAATATATCCCCACTGCTGTACTGGAAATAAAATATATCCTCACTGCTATACTAGAAATAAAATATATCCCCACTGTTGTACTAGAAATAAAACATATCCCCACTGCTGTACTAGAAATAAAATATATCCTCACTGCTGTACTAGAAATAAAATATATCCTCACTGCTGTATTAGACATAAAATGTTTCCCCACTGCTTTTAACGAAATAAAATATATCCGCATTGCTGTACGAGAAATAAAATATATCTCCACTGATGTATTAGAAATAAAATCTATCCGTATTGCTGTACTAGAAATAAAATATATCCGCACTGCGGTAATAGAAGTAAAATATACCCGCACTGCTGCACAAGAAATAAAATATATCCCCATTGCTGTACTAGAAATTAATCAAATCCTCACTGCTGTACTAGAAATCAATTAAATCCTCACTGCTGTACTAGAAATAAAATATACCCTGATTGCTGTACTAGAAATAAAATATAACCTCACTGCTGTACTAGAAATGAAATATATCCAGAGTGCTGTACAACAAATAAAATTTACCCTCCTTGCTGCACTAGAAATAAAATATATCCTCACTGCTGTACTAGAAATAAAATATATCCCCACCGTTGTACTAGAAATAAAATATATCCCCAATGCTGTAAGACAAATAAAATATATCCCCGCTGCTGTAGTAGAAATAAAATATATCCGTATTGCTGTAGTAGAAATAAAATATATCCTAACTGCTGTACTAGAAATAAATTAAATCCTCACTGCTGTACTAGAATTCAATTAAATCCTCACTGCTGTACTAGAAATAAAATATACCCTAATTGCTGTACTAGAAATAAAATATATCCCCACTCCTTTAACAGTAATAAAATAAATCCTCACTGCTGTACTAGAAATGAAATATATCCGCAATGCGGTACTAGAAATAAAATATATCCTCACTGTTGTACTAGAAATAAAACATAACCTCACTGCTGTACTACAAATACAATATATCCCCACTGCTGTACCAGAAATTAAATATACCCTAATTTCTGTACTAGAAATAAAATATACCCTCACTGCTGCACTAGAAATGAAATATATCCCCAGTGTTGTACAAGAAAAAAAATTTAACCTCCTTGCTGTACTAGAAATAAAATATATCCTAACTGCTGTACTAGAAATAAATTAAATCCTCACTGCTGTACTAGAATTCAATTAAAACCTCACTGCTGTACTAGAAATAAAATATACCCTAATTGCTGTACTAGAAATAAAATATATCCCCACTCCTTTAACAGTAATAAAATAAATCCTCACTGCTGTACTAGAAAAAAAAATATCCCCACCGCTGTACTAGAAATAAAATATACCCTAACTGCTGTACTAGAAATAAAATATATCCCCACTGATGTAACAGAAATAAAATAAATCCCCACTGCTGTACTAGAAATAAAATATTTCCTCACTGCTGTTCTAGAAAAAAAATATCCCCACCGCTGTACTATAAATAAAATATATCCCCACTGCTGTAGAAGAAATAAAATATATCCTCACTGCTGTACAAGAAATAAAATATATCCCCACTGCTGTACTAGAAATAAAAGATATCCTCACTGCTGTACTAGAAATAAAATATATCCCCACTGCTGTACTGGAAATAAAATATATCCCCACTGCTGTACTGGAAATAAAATATATCCTCACTGCTGTACTAGAAATAAAATATATCCCACTGTTGTACTAGAAATAAAACATATCCCCACTGCTGTACTAGAAATAAAATATATCCTCGCTGCTGTACTAGAAAGGAAATATACCCCACTGCTGTACTAGAAATGAAATATATCCCCACTGCTGTACTAGAAATAAAATATATCCTCACTGCTGTATTAGACATAAAATGTATCCCCACTGCTTTTATCGAAATAAAATATATCCGCATTGCTGTACGAGAAATAAAATATATCTCCACTGATGTATTAGAAATAAAATCTATCCGTATTGCTGTACTAGAAATAAAATATATCCGCACTGCGGTAATAGAAGTAAAATATACCCGCACTGCTGCACAAGAAATAAAATATATCCCCACTGCTGTACTAGAAATTAATTAAATCCTCACTGCTGTACTAGAAATCAATTAAATCCTCACTGCTGTACTAGAAATAAAATATACCCTGATTGCTGTACTAGAAATAAAATATAACCTCACTGCTGTACTAGAAATGAAATATATCCAGAGTGCTGTACAACAAATAAAATTTACCCTCCTTGCTGCACTAGAAATAAAATATATCCTCACTGCTGTACTAGAAATTAATTAAATCCTCACTGCTGTTCTAGAAATAAAATATTCCCTAACTGCTGTACTAGAAATTAAACATATCCCCACTGTTGTAACAGAAATAAAATAAATCCCCACTGCTGTACTAGGAATAAAATATTTCCTCCCTGCTGTACTACGAATAAAATATATCCGAATTGCTGTACGAGAAATAAAATATATCCACACTGCTGTACTAGAAATAAAATATATCCCCACTGCTGTACTAGAAATAAAAAATACCCTTACTGCTGTACTAGACATAAAACTTATCCTCACTGCTGTACTAGAAATAAAATATTTCCTCACTGCTGTACTAGAAAAAAAAATATCCCCACCGCTGTACTAGAAATAAAATATACCCTAACTGCTGTACTAGAAATAAAATATATCCCCACTGATGTAACAGAAATAAAATAAATCCCCACTGCTGTTCTTGAAATAAAATATTTCCTCACTGCAGTACTAGAAAAAATTATCCCCGCGCTGTACTATAAATAAAATATATCCCCACTGCTGTACTAGAAATAAAATATATCCCCACTGCTGTACAAGAAATAAAATATATTCGCACTGCTATACTAGAAATAAAATATATCCTCACTGCTGTACTAGAAATAAAATATATCCCCACTGCTGTACAAGAAATAAAATATATCCCCACTGCTGTACTAGAAATAAAATATATCTCCACTGCTGTAGTAGAAATAAAATATATCCCCACTGCTTTTATCGAAATAAAATATATCCGCATTGCTGTACGAGAAATAAAATATATCTCCACTGATGTATTAGAAATAAAATATATCCGTATTGCTGTACTAGAAATAAAATATATCCTCATTGCTGTAATAGAAGTAAAATATACCCTCACTGCTGCACAAGAAATAAAATATATCCTCACTGCTGTACTGGAAATAAAATATATCCCCACTGCTGTACGAGAAATAAAATATATCCTCACTGCTGTATTAGACATAAAATGTATCCCCACTGCTTTTATCGAAATAAAATATATCCGCATTGCTGTACGAGAAATAAAATATATCTCCATTGATGTATTAGAAATAAAATATATCTGTATTTAAAATAAAACATATCCACACTGCTGTACTAGAAATAAAATATACCCTGATTGCTGTACTAGAAATAAAATATTCCCTAACTGCTGTACTAGAAATAAAATATATCCCAACTGCTGTACTAGAAATAAAATATATCCTCACTGCTGTACTAGAAATAAAATATATCCTCACTGCTGTACTAATAAAATATATCCCCACTGCTGTACTAATAAAATATATCCCCACTGCTGTACAAGAAATAAAATATATCCTCACTGCTGTACTAGAAAGAAAATATATCCCCACTGCTGTACTAGAAATGAAATATATCCCCACTGCTGTACTAGAAATAAAATATAACCCCACTGCTGTATTAGACATAAAATGTATCCCCACTGCTTTTATCGAAATAAAATATATCCGCATTGCTGTACGAGAAATAAAATATATCCGCATTGCTGTACTAGAAATAAATTATACTGTTATTGCTGTACTAGAAATAAATTATACTCTTAATGCTGTAATAGAAATAAATTATACCCTTACTGCTGTACTAGAAATAAAATATATCCCCACTGCTGTACTAGAAATAAAATATATCCTCACTGCTGTACTAGAAATAAAATATATCCCCACTGCTGTACAAGAAATAAAACATATCCTCACTGCTGTACTAGAAATAAAATATACCCTGATTGCTGTACTAGAAATAAAATATTCCCTAACTGCTGTACTAGAAATAAAATATATCCCCACTGCTGTACTAGAAATAAAATATATCCTCACTGCTGTACTAGAAATAAATTATATACCCACTGCTGTAGTAGAAATAAAATATATCCCCACTGCTGTACGAGAAATAAAATATATCCTCACTGCTGTACTAGAAATAAATTATATACCCACTGCTGTAGTAGAAATAAAATATATCCCCACTGTTGTACTAGAAATCAATTAAATCCTCAATGCTGTACTAGAAATAAAATATTCCCTAACTGCTGTACTAGAAATAAAATATATCCCCACTGCTGAACTAGAAATAAAATATATCCCCACTGTTGTACTAGAAATAAAACATATCCCCACTGCTGCACTAGAAATAAAATATATCCCCACTGCTGTACAAGAAATAAAATCTATCCTCACTGCTGTAGTAGAAATAAAATATATCCCCACTGCGGTACTAGAAATAAAATATATCCTCACTGCTGTACTAGAAATAAAACATATCCTCACTGCTATACTACAAATACAATATATCTCCACTGCTGTACCAGAAATTAAATATACCCTCATTTCTGTACTAGAAATAAAATATATTCTCACTGCTGTACTAGAAATAAAATATACCCTCACTGCTGTACTAGAAATAAAATATACCCTTACTGCTGTACTAGAAATAAAATATATCCTCACTGCTGTACTAGAAATAAAATATTCCCTTACTGCTGTACTAGAAATAAAATATATCCTCACTGCTGTACTAGAAATAAAATATTCCCTTACTGCTGTACCAGAAATAAAATATACCCTTACTGCTGTACTAGAAATAAAATATATCCTCACTGCTGTACTAGAAATAAAATATATCCTCACTGCTGTACGAGAATTAAAATATATCCAAACTGTTGCACTAGAAATAAAATATATCCTCACTGCTGTACGAGAATTAAAATATATCCAAACTGCTGTACTAGAAATAAAATATATCCTCACTGCTGTACTAGAAATAAAATATATCCTCACTGCTGTACGAGAATTAAAATATATCCAAACTGCTGTACTAGAAATAAAATATATCCCCACTGCTGTACAAGAAATAAAATATATCCTCACTGCTGTACTAGAAAGAAAATATATCCCCACTGCTGTACTAGAAATGAAATATATCCCCACTGCTGTACTAGAAATAAAATATAACCCCACTGCTGTATTAGACATAAAATGTATCCCCACTGCTTTTATCGAAATAAAATATATCCGCATTGCTGTACGAGAAATAAAATATATCCGCATTGCTGTACTAGAAATAAATTATACTGTTATTGCTGTACTAGAAATAAATTATACTCTTAATGCTGTAATAGAAATAAATTATACCCTTACTGCTGTACTAGAAATAAAATATATCCCCACTGCTGTACTAGAAATAAAATATATCCTCACTGCTGTACTAGAAATAAAATATATCCCCACTGCTGTACTAGAAATAAAATATATCCTCACTGCTGTACTAGAAATAAAATATATCCCCACTGCTGTACTAGAAATAAAATATATCCTCACTGCTGTACTAGAAATAAATTATATACCCACTGCTGTAGTAGAAATAAAATATATCCCCACTGCTGTACGAGAAATAAAATATATCCTCACTGCTGTACTAGAAATAAATTATATACCCACTGCTGTAGTAGAAATAAAATATATCCCCACTGTTGTACTAGAAATCAATTAAATCCTCAATGCTGTACTAGAAATAAAATATTCCCTAACTGCTGTACTAGAAATAAAATATATCCCCACTGCTGAACTAGAAATAAAATATATCCCCACTGTTGTACTAGAAATAAAACATATCCCCACTGCTGCACTAGAAATAAAATATATCCCCACTGCTGTACAAGAAATAAAATCTATCCTCACTGCTGTAGTAGAAATAAAATATATCCCCACTGCGGTACTAGAAATAAAATATACCCTTACTGCTGTACTAGAAATAAAATATATCCTCACTGCTGTACTAGAAATAAAATATTCCCTTACTGCTGTACTAGAAATAAAATATATCCTCACTGCTGTACTAGAAATAAAATATTCCCTTACTGCTGTACCAGAAATAAAATATACCCTTACTGCTGTACTAGAAATAAAATATATCCTCACTGCTGTACTAGAAATAAAATATATCCTCACTGCTGTACGAGAATTAAAATATATCCAAACTGTTGCACTAGAAATAAAATATATCCTCACTGCTGTACGAGAATTAAAATATATCCAAACTGCTGTACTAGAAATAAAATATATCCTCACTGCTGTACTAGAAATAAAATATATCCTCACTGCTGTACGAGAATTAAAATATATCCAAACTGCTGTACTAGAAATAAAATATATCCCCACTGCTGTACAAGAAATAAAATATATCCTCACTGCTGTACTAGAAAGAAAATATATCCCCACTGCTGTACTAGAAATGAAATATATCCCCACTGCTGTACTAGAAATAAAATATAACCCCACTGCTGTATTAGACATAAAATGTATCCCCACTGCTTTTATCGAAATAAAATATATCCGCATTGCTGTACGAGAAATAAAATATATCCGCATTGCTGTACTAGAAATAAATTATACTGTTATTGCTGTACTAGAAATAAATTATACTCTTAATGCTGTAATAGAAATAAATTATACCCTTACTGCTGTACTAGAAATAAAATATATCCCCACTGCTGTACTAGAAATAAAATATATCCCCACTGCTGTACTAGAAATAAAATATATCCTCACTGCTGTACTAGAAATAAAATATATCCCCACTGCTGTACTAGAAATAAAATATATCCTCACTGCTGTACTAGAAATAAATTATATACCCACTGCTGTAGTAGAAATAAAATATATCCCCACTGCTGTACGAGAAATAAAATATATCCTCACTGCTGTACTAGAAATAAATTATATACCCACTGCTGTAGTAGAAATAAAATATATCCCCACTGTTGTACTAGAAATCAATTAAATCCTCAATGCTGTACTAGAAATAAAATATTCCCTAACTGCTGTACTAGAAATAAAATATATCCCCACTGCTGAACTAGAAATAAAATATATCCCCACTGTTGTACTAGAAATAAAACATATCCCCACTGCTGCACTAGAAATAAAATATATCCCCACTGCTGTACAAGAAATAAAATCTATCCTCACTGCTGTAGTAGAAATAAAATATATCCCCACTGCGGTACTAGAAATAAAATATATCCTCACTGCTGTACTAGAAATAAAACATATCCTCACTGCTATACTACAAATACAATATATCTCCACTGCTGTACCAGAAATTAAATATACCCTCATTTCTGTACTAGAAATAAAATATATTCTCACTGCTGTACTAGAAATAAAATATACCCTCACTGCTGTACTAGAAATAAAATATACCCTTACTGCTGTACTAGAAATAAAATATATCCTCACTGCTGTACTAGAAATAAAATATTCCCTTACTGCTGTACTAGAAATAAAATATATCCTCACTGCTGTACTAGAAATAAAATATTCCCTTACTGCTGTACCAGAAATAAAATATACCCTTACTGCTGTACTAGAAATAAAATATATCCTCACTGCTGTACTAGAAATAAAATATATCCTCACTGCTGTACGAGAATTAAAATATATCCAAACTGTTGCACTAGAAATAAAATATATCCTCACTGCTGTACGAGAATTAAAATATATCCAAACTGCTGTACTAGAAATAAAATATATCCTCACTGCTGTACTAGAAATAAAATATATCCTCACTGCTGTACGAGAATTAAAATATATCCAAACTGCTGTACTAGAAATAAAATATATCCTCACTGCTGTACTAGAAATAAAATATATCCTCACTGCTGTACGAGAATTAAAATATATCCAAACTGCTGTACTAGAAATAAAATATACCCTTACTGCTGTACTAGAAATAAAATATATCCTCACTGCTGTACTCGAAATAAAATATTCCCTTACTGCTGTACTAGAAATAAAATATATCCTCACTGCTGTACTAGAAATAAAATATTCCCTTACTGCTGTACTAGAAATAAAATATATCCTCACTGCTGTACTAGAAATAAAATATATCCTCACTGCTGTACGAGAATTAAAATATATCCAAACTGTTGCACTAGAAATAAAATATATCCTCACTGCTGTACGAGAATTAAAATATATCCAAACTGCTGTACTAGAAATAAAATATATCCTCACTGCTGTACTAGAAATAAAATATATCCTCACTGCTGTACGAGAATTAAAATATATCCAAACTGCTGTACTAGAAATAAAATATATCCTCACTGCTGTACTAGAAATAAAATATATCCTCACTGCTGTACGAGAATTAAAATATATCCAAACTGCTGTACTAGAAATAAAATATATCCTCACTGCTGTACTAGAAATAAAATATATCCTCACTGCTGTACTAGAAATAAAATATATGCTCACTGCTGTACGAGAATTAAAATATATCCAAACTGTTGTACTAGAAATAAAATATATCCGCATTGCTGTACTACAAATAAAATATATCCCCACTGCTGCACTAGAAATAAAATATCTCCGCACTGTGGTACTAGAAATAAAATACATCCTCACTGTTGTACTAGAAATAAGATATATACCCACTGTTCTACTGGAAATAAAATGCAACCTAACTGCTGTACTAGAAATAAAATATACCCTCACTGCTGTACTAGAAATAAAATATATCCCCACCGTTGTACTAGAAATAAAATATATCCCCAGTGCTGTACGAGAAATAAAATATATCCTCACTGCTGTACTAGAAAGAAAATATATCCCCACTGCGGTACTAGAAAGAAAATATATCCTCATTGTTGTACTAGAAATAAAACATAACCTCACTGCTGTACTACAAATACAATATATCCCCACTGCTGTACCAGAAATTAAATATACCCTCATTTCTGTACTAGAAATAAAATATACCCTCACTGATGTACTAGAAATGAAATATATCCCCAGTGCTGTACGAGAAAAAAACTTTAACCTCCTTGCTGTACTAGAAATAAAATATATCCTCACTGCTGCACTAGAAATAAATTAAATCCTCACTGCTGTACTAGAATTCAATTAAATCCTCACTGCTGTACTAGAAATAAAATATACCCTAACTGCTGTACTAGAAATAAAATATATCCCCACTGCTGGAATAGAAATAAAATAAATCCCCACTGCTGTACTAGAAATAAAATATTTCCTCACTGCTGTACTAGAAAAAAAAATCCCCACCGCTGTACTAGAAATAAAATATACCCTAACTGCTGTACTAGAAATAAAATATATCCCCACTGATGTAACAGAAATAAAATAAATCCCCACTGCTGTTCTTGAAATAAAATATTTCCTCACAGCAGTACAAGAAAAAATTATCCCCACCGCTGTACTATAAATAAAATATATCCCCACTGCTGTACAAGAAATAAAATATATCCTCACTGCTGTACTAGAAATAAAATATATCCCCACTGCTGTACAAGAAATAAAATATATCCTCACTGCTGTAGTAGAAATAAAATATATCCCCACTGCTGTACTAGAAATAAAATATATCCCCACTGCTGTATTAGAAATAAAATATATCCTCACTGCTGTACTAGAAATAAAATATATCCCCACTGCTGTACAAGAAATAAAATATATCCCCACTGCTGTACTAGAAATGAAATATATCCCCACTGCTGTACTAGAAATAAAATATATCCCCACTGCTGTACGAGAGATAAAATATAACCTCACTGCTGTATTAGACATAAAATGTATCCCCACTGCTTTTATCGAAATAAAATATATCTGCATTGCTGTACGAGAAATAAAATATATCCGCATTGCTGTACTAGAAATAAATTATACTCTTATTGCTGTACTAGAAATAAATTATACTCTTAATGCTGTAATAGAAATAAATTATACCCTTACTGCTGTACTAGAAATAAAATATATCCTCACTGTTGAACAAGAAATAAAACATATCCTCACTGCTGTACTAGAAATAAAATATATCCCCACTGCTGTACTAGAAATACAATATATACTCACTGCTGTACTAGAAATAAATTATATACCCACTGCTGTAGTAGAAATAAAATATATCCTCACTGCTGTACTAGAAATAAATTACATACCCACTGCTGTAGTAGAAATAAAATGTATCCCCACTGCTGTACTAGAAATACAATATATCCTCACTGCTATACTGGAAATAAAATATACCCTCACTGCTGTACTAGAAATAAAATATATCCTCATTGCTGTACTAGAAATAAAACATATCCCCACTGCTGTACAAGAAATAAAATATATCCCCACTGCTGTACTAGAAATAAAATATATCCTCACTGCTGTACTAGAAATAAAATATATCCCCACTGTTGTACTAGAAATAAAACATATCCGCACTGCTGCACTAGAAATAAAATATATCCTCACTGCTGTAATAGTAGTAAAATATACCCGCACTGCTGCACAAGAAATAAAATATATCCCTGCTGCTGTACTAGAAATTAATTAAAACCTCACTGCTGGACTAGAAATCAATTAAATCCTCACTGCTGTACTAGAAATAAAATATTCCCTAACTGCTGTACTAGAAATAAAATATATCCCCACTGCTGAACTAGAAATAAAATATATCCTCACTGCTGTACTAGAAATAAATTATATACCCACTGCTGTAGTAGAAATAAAATATATCCCCACTGCTGTACTAGAAATACAATATATCCTCACTGCTATACTGGAAATAAAATATACCCTCACTGCTGTACTGGAAATAAAATATATCCTATTTGCTGTACTAGAAATAAAACATATCCCCACTGCTGTACAAGAAATAAAATATATCCCCACTGCTGTACTAGAAATAAAATATATCCTCACTGCTGTACTAGAAATAAAATATATCCCCACTGTTGTACTAGAAATAAAACATATCCCCACTGCTGCACTAGAAATAAAATATATCCTCACTGCTGTACTAGAAAGAAAATATATCCCCACTGCAGTACTAGAAACGAAATATATCCCCACTGCTGTACTAGAAATAAAATATATCCCCACTGCTGTACTAGAAATGAAATATATCCCCACTGCAGTACTAGAAATAAAATATATCCCCACTGCTGTACTAGAAATGAAATATATCCCCACTGCTGTACTAGAAATAAAATATATCCTCACTGCTGTATTAGACATAAAATGTATCCCCACTGCTTTTATCGAAATAAAATATATCCGCATTGCTGTACGAGAAATAAAATATATCTCCACTGCTGTACTAGAAATAAAATATATCCCCACTGCTGTACTAGAAATTAATTAAAACCTCACTGCTGTACTAGAAATCAATTAAATCCTCACTGCTGTACTAGAAATAAAATATTCCCTAACTGCTGTACTAGAAATAAAACATATCCCCACTGTTGTAACAGAAATAAAATAAATCCCCACTGCTGTACTAGAAATAAAATATATCCTCACTGCTGTACTAGAAATAAAATATATCCCAACTGCTGTACTATAAATAAATTATATCCTCATTGCTGTACCAGAAATAAAATATATCCCCACTGCTGTACTTGAAATAAAATATATACGCTTTGTAGTACTAGAAATAAAATATATCCCCACTGCTGTACAAGAAATAAAAAATACCCTTACTGCTGTGCTAGAAATAAAATATACCCTCACTGCTGTACAAGAAATAAAATATACCCTCACTGCTGTACTAGAAATAAAATATATCCTCACTGCTGTACTAGAAATAAAATATATCCTCACTGCTGTACTAGAAATAAAATATACCCTCACTGTTGTACCAGAAATAAAATATATCCCCACTGCTGTACTAGAAATAAAATGCATCCTTACAGCTGTACTAGAATTAATATATACATACCTACTGCTGCTTTAGAAATAAATTATATCCCCACCGCTGTACCAGAAATAAAGATATCCCCACTGCTGTACTAGAAATAAAATATATCCCCACCGCTGTACTAGAAATAAAATGCATCCTTACAGCTCTACTAGAATTAACATATATATACCCACTGCAGCTCTAGAAATAAATTATATCCCCACCGCTGTACTCGAAATAATATATACCCTCACTGCTGTACTAGAAATAAAACATATCCCAACTGCTATACTAGAAATAAAATGTATCCTTGCAGCTGTACTCGAAATAAAATATATCCCCACTGATGTACTAGAAATAAAATATATCCTCACGGCTGTACTAGAAATAAAATATATCCTCACTGCTGTACTAGAAATAAAATATATCCCCACTGCTGTAGTAGAAATAAAATACATCCTTACAGCTATACTAGAAATTAAATATATCTCCACTGCTGTACTAGAAATAAAATATATCCCCCTGCTGTACTAGAAATAAAATGCATCCTTACAGCTGTACTAGAAATTAAATATATCCCCACTGCTGTACTAGAAATAAAATGTATCCTCACTGCTCTATTAGATATAAAATATGTCCCCACTGCTGTACTAGAAATAAAATATATCCGCATTGCTGTACTAGAAATAAAATATATCCCCACTGATGTATTAGAAATAAAATATATCCGTATTGCTGTACTAGAAATAAAATATATCCCCACTGCTGTACTAGAAATAAAATATATCCCCACTGCTGTACTAGAAATAAAATGTAACCTCACTGCTGTATTAGACATTAAATATATGCCAACTGCTGTACTAGAAATAGCATATATCTGCACTGCTGTACTAGAAATAAAATATATCCCCACTGATGTAGTAGAAATAAAATATATCCGTATTGCTGTACTAGAAATAAAATATATCCGCACTGCTGTACTAGAAATAAAATATACCCACACTGCAGCACAAGAAATAAAATATATCCCCACTGCTGTACTAGAAAGAAAATATATCCGCAATGCTGTACTAGAAATAAAATATATCCGCATTGCTGTACTAGAAGTAAATTATACCCTTACTGCTGCACTAGAAATAAAATATACTCTCACTGTTGTACTAGAAATACAACATATCCCCACTGCAGAACTAGAAATAAAATGCATCCTTACAGCTTTACTAGAAATAAAATATAACCTCACTGCTGTACACGAAATATCATATATCCTCACTGCTGTACTAGAAATAAAATATATCCCCACTGCTATACTAGAAATAAAATATATCCTCACTGCTGTACTGGAAATAAAATACATCCTCACTGCTGTACTAGAAATAAAATAGATCGCCATTGCTGTACTAGAAATAAAATATATCCTCACTGCTGTACTAGAAATAAAATATATCCTCACTGTTGTACTAGAAATAAAATATATCCCCGCTGCTGTACTGGAAATAAAATACATCCTCACTGCTGTACTAGAAATAAAATATATCTTCACTGCTGTACTAGAAATAAAATATATCCTCACTGCTGTACTGGAAATAAAATACATCCTCACTGCTGTACTAGAAATAAAATATATCCCCACTGCAGTACTAGAAATGAAATATATCCCCACTGCTGTACTAGAAATAAAATATATCCCCACTGGTGTACTAGAAATGAAATATATCCCCACTGCAGTACTAGAAATAAAATATATCCCCACTGCTGTACTAGAAATGAAATATATCCCCACTGCTGTACTAGAAATAAAATATATCCTCACTGCTGTATTAGACATAAAATGTAACCCCACTGCTTTTATCGAAATAAAATATATCCGCATTGCTGTACGAGAAATAAAATATATCTCCACTGATGTATTAGAAATAAAATCTATCCGTATTGCTGTACTAGAAATAAAATATATCCGCACTGCGGTAATAGAAGTAAAATATACCTGCACTGCTGCACAAGAAATATATTCCCACTGCTGTACTAGAAATTAATTAAATCCTCACTGCTGTACTAGAAATCAATTAAATCCTCACTGCTGTACTAGAAATAAAATATTCCCTAACTGCTGTACTAGAAATAAAATATATCCTCACTGCTGTACTAGAAATCAATTAAATCCTCACTGCTGTACTAGAAATAAAATATACCCTGATTGCTGTACTAGAAATAAAATATAACCTCACTGCTGTACTAGAAATGAAATATATCCAGAGTGCTGTAGAACAAATAAAATTTACCCTCCTTGCTGCACTAGAAACAAAATATATCCCCACTGCTGTACTAGAAATTAATTAAATCCTCACTGCGGTACTAGAAATCAATTAAATCCTCACTGCTGTTCTAGAAATTAAACATATCCCCACTGTTGTAACAGAAATAAAATAAATCCCCAATGCTGTACTAGGAATAAAATATTTCCTCCCTGCTGTACTACGAATAAAATATATCCAAATTGCTGTACGAGAAATAAAATATATCCTCACTGCTGTACTAGAAATAAAATATATCCCAACTGCTGTACTATAAATAAATTATATCCTCATTGCTGTACCAGAAATAAAATATATCCCCACTGCTGTACTTGAAATAAAATATATACGCTTTGTAGTACTAGAAATAAAATATATCCCCACTGCTGTACTAGAAATAAAAAATACCCTAACTGCTGCACTAGAAATAAAATATATCCTCACTGTTGTACTAGAAATAAAACTTATCCTCACTGCTGTACTAGAAATAAAATATTTCCTCACTGCTGCACTAGAAAAAAAAATATCCCCACCGCTGTACTAGAAATAAAATATACCCTAACTGCTGTACTAGAAATAAAATATATCCCCACTGATGTAACAGAAATAAAATAAATCCCCACTGCTGTTCTTGAAATAAAATATTTCCTCACTGCAGTACTAGAAAAAATTATCCCCACCGCTGTACTATAAATAAAATATATCCCCACTGCTGTACTAGAAATAAAATATATCCCCACTGCTGTACAAGAAATAAAATATATTCCCACTGCTATACTAGAAATAAAATATATCCCCACTGCTGTACTAGAAATAAAATATATCCCCACTGCTGTACAAGAAATAAAATATATCCCCACTGCTGTAGTAGAAATAAAATATATCCCCACTGCTTTTATCGAAATAAAATATATCCGCATTGCTGTACGAGAAATAAAATATATCTCCACAGATGTATTAGAAATAAAATATATCCGTATTGCTGTACTAGAAATAAAATATATCCCCACTGCTGTAATAGAAGTAAAATATACCCTCACTGCTGCACAAGAAATAAAATATATCCTCACTGCTGTACTAGAAATAAAATATATCCTCATTGCTGTAATAGAAGTAAAATATACCCTCACTGCTGCACAAGAAATAAAATATATCCTCACTGCTGTACTAGAAATAAAATATATCCCTACTGCTGTACGAGAAATAAAATATACCCCCACTGCTGTACAAGAAATAAAATATATCCTCACTGCTGTACTAGAAAGAAAATATATCCCCACTGCTGTACTAGAAATGAAATATATCCCCACTGCTGTACTAGAAATAAAATATATCCCCACTGCTGTATTAGACATAAAATGTATCCCCACTGCTTTTATCGAAATAAAATATATCCGCATTGCTGTACGAGAAATAAAATATATCCGCATTGCTGTACTAGAAATAAATTATACTCTTATTGCTGTACTAGAAATAAATTATACCCTTAATGCTGTAATAGAAATAAATTATACCCTTACTGCTGTACTAGAAATAAAATATATCCTCACTGTTGAACAAGAAATAAAACATATCCTCACTGCTGTACTAGAAATAAAATATACCCTGATTGCTGTACTAGAAATAAAATATTCCCTAACTGCTGTACTAGAAATAAAATATATCCCCACTGCTGTACTAGAAATAAAATATATCCTCACTGCTGTACTAGAAATAAATTATATCCTCACTGCTATACTGGAAATAAAATATACCCTCACTGCTGTACTAGAAATAAAATATATCCTCACTGCTGAACTAGAAATAAAACATATCCCCACTGCTGTACAAGAAATAAAATATATCCCCACTGCTGTACTAGAAATAAAATATATCCCCACTGTTGTACTAGAAATAAAACATATTCGCACTGCTGCACTAGAAATAAAATATATCCTCACTGTTGTACTAGAAATAAAACATATCCGCACTGCTGCACTAGAAATAAAATATATCCTCACTGCTGTAATAGTAGTAAAATATACCCGCACTGCTGCACAAGAAATAAAATATATCCCTACTGCTGTACTAGAAATTAATTAAAACCTCACTGCTGTACTAGAAATAAAATATTCCCTAACTGCTGTACTAGAAATAAAATATATCCTCACTGCTGTACTAGAAATAAAACTTATCCTCACTGCTGTACTAGAAATAAAATATTTCCTCACTGCTGTACTAGAAAAAAAAATATCCCCACCGCTGTACTAGAAATAAAATATACCCTAACTGCTGTACTAGAAATAAAATATATCCCCACTGATGTAACAGAAATAAAATAAATCCCCACTGCTGTTCTTGAAATAAAATATTTCCTCACTGCAGTACTAGAAAAAATTATCCCCACCGCTGTACTATAAATAAAATATATCCCCACTGCTATACTAGAAATAAAATATATCCCCACTGCTGTACAAGAAATAAAATATATTCCCACTGCTATACTAGAAATAAAATATATCCCCACTGCTTTACTAGAAATAAAATATATCCCCACTGCTGTACAAGAAATAAAATATATCCCCACTGCTGTAGTAGAAATAAAATATATCCCCACTGCTTTTATCGAAATAAAATATATCCGCATTGCTGTACGAGAAATAAAATATATCTCCACTGATGTATTAGAAATAAAATATATCCGTATTGCTGTACTAGAAATAAAATATATCCTCATTGCTGTAATAGAAGTAAAATATACCCTCACTGCTGCACAAGAAATAAAATATATCCTCACTGCTGTACTAGAAATAAAATATATCCCCACTGCTGTACGAGAAATAAAATATATCCCCACTGCTATACTAGAAAGAAAATATATCCCCACTGCTCTACAAGAAATAAAATATACCCTCACTGCTGTACTAGAAAGAAAATATATCCCCACTGCTGTATTAGAAATGAAATATATCCCCACTGCTGTACTAGAAATAAAATATATCCCCACTGCTGTATTAGAAATGAAATATATCCTCACTGCTGTACTAGAAATAAAATATATCCCCACTGCTCTACAAGAAATAAAATATATCCTCACTGCTGTACTAGAAAGAAAATATATCCCCACTGCTGTATTAGAAATGAACTGTATCCCCACTGCTGTACTAGAAATAAAATATATCCCCACTGCTGTATTAGACATAAAATGTATCCCCACTGCTTTTATCGAAATAAAATATATCCGCATTGCTGTACGAGAAATAAAATATATCCGCATTGCTGTACTAGAAATAAATTATACTCTTATTGCTGTACTAGAAATAAATTATACCCTTAATGCTGTAATAGAAATAAATTATACCCTCACTGTTGTACTAGAAATAAAATATATCCTCACTGCTGTGTTAAAAATAAAATGTACCCTCACTGTTTTACTAGAAATAAATTATATACCCACTGCTGTCGTAGAAATAAAATATATCCCCACTGCTGTACTAGAAATACAATATATCCTCACTGCTGTACTAGAAATAAAATATACCCTCAGTGCTCTACTAGAAATAAAATATACCCTCACTGCTGTACTAGAAATAAAATATATCCCCACTGCTGTACTAAAAATAAAATATATCCTCATTGCTGTACTAGAAATAAAATATATCCTCACTGCTGTGTTAAAAATAAAATGTACCCTCACTGTTTTACTAGAAATAAATTATATACCCACTGCTGTCGTAGAAATAAAATATATCCCCACTGCTGTACTAGAAATACAATATATCCTCACTGCTGTACTAGAAATAAAATATACCCTCAGTGCTCTACTAGAAATAAAATATACCCTCACTGGTGTACTAGAAATAAAATATATCCCCACTGCTGTACTAAAAATAAAATATATCCTCATTGCTGTACTAGAAATAAAATATATCCTCACTGCTGTACTAGAAATAAAATATATCCCCACTGCTGTACTAGAAATAATATATATCCCCACTGTTGTACTAGAAATAAAATATATCCCCACTGCTGTACTAGAAATAAAATATACCCTCACTGCTGTACTAGAAATAAAACATATCCCCACTGCTGTACTAGAAATAAAATGTATCCTCATTGCTGCACTAGAAATAAAATATATCCCCACTGTTGTACTAGAAATAAAATATATCCTCACTGCTGTACTAGAAATAAAACATATCCCCACTGCTGTACTAAAAATAAAATATATCCTCATTGCTGTACTAGAAATAAAATATATCCCCACTGTTGTGCTAGAAATAAAATATATCCCCACTGCTGTACTAGAAATAAAATATACCCTCACTGCTGTACTAGAAATAAAATATACCCTCACTGTTGTACTAGAAATAAAATATACCCTCACTGCTGTACTAGAAATAAAATATATCCGCACTGTTGTACTAGAAATAAAATATACCCTCACTGCTGTACTAGAAATAAAATATACCCTCACTGCTGAACTAGAAATAAAATATACCCTCACTGCTATAGTAGAAATAAAATATATCCGCATTGCTGTACTAGAAATAAAATATATCCCCACTGCTGTACTAGAAATAAAATATACCCTCACTGCTGTACTAGAAATAAAATATACCCTCACTGCTGTACTAGAAATAAAATATATCCTTACTGGTGTACTAGAATTAAATATCCCCTCTGTCTCCTCAGAATCGTGGAATTATTAGATCTCATGTGGCCATTTGACCCATCGTCTCTGCACCAGCTCTCCCACTGCACAGTAGGACTTCCTTTATCTTATTATCCTCGTTAATCTTGAGTAACATTCCTTGAAGCATTTTTGTAATCTTCTAAAATGAATTATCGTTTTAATACAAAACAAGGTTGTGGTGGAGAATTTAATCCTCAGTTTTGGGTTTCCAACTCTGGTGGGAGATTATTCCTGGAGGGGTCACTAGATGACCTGCCCAACTCCAACTGTCTTGCCTCCACTCACCCACCATTGGTCAACAGATATGTCTATCCTCATGGTGTTCCTCATTCCCTCCACCAATTGGAAATGAACTAACTCTATGGCCATTGCCTCAGAATTACGTGGTTCGAGGTTCAAGTTCCACTTTAGTACTGAGGGAGTGCTGCACTGTCGGAGGTGCCATCTCTTGGATGAGACAGTAACCCGAGGTTCCATCTGCCCTGTCAGGTGGATGTAAAAGATCCCATGGCACCATTTTGAAGAAGAGCAGGGGAGTTCTCCCCAGTGTCCTGGTCAATATTTATCCCTCAATCAACATCAAAAGCATGATCTGGTCATTATCACATTGTTGTTTGTGGGAGCTTACTGTGAGTGAATTGGCTGCTGCATTTCCTTCATTACAGCAGTGACTACACTTCGAAAAGAGCCTCATTGGCTGTGTAGGTGTACAAGATTATGGGTGGAATTTTCCCAGGATTGCACTAAGTACGGGTAAAATGGAGTCCTACCCGCCGACGAATATGGCGGTTTTTCACGCCGTATCTTCCCGAGCTCGCATCATTATTTATGCATTGCCTGGAAACACGCTGCTTCCATGGCAGGCGGGCTCTCATTCACCTGCCCGCCATCACCCCCCACTGTCGCATCACGCCGGCCGCCATCTTTAAAAGGCAGCCGCCTCCAGCTCACCACTGCTGCCCGGGAGACATGGCCAACAAAGGCAAAAAAAACCACAGCCCTCCTCCCCACCACCACCTCCGCCCCCCCCCCCCCATTCCCCCTTCAACGCCGGGTCCCTCGAGCGACTGCTGGATGCCGTGGAGGCTCAATGGGATGTGCTCTCTCCCCCAGCTCTGGCCGCAGACATCTCCAACCCGGCTTGGGAGGCGGGGGCAGCGGTGGTCAGCGTCAACGCCCTGCAGAGCAGGACAGCCCCCCAGTGCCGCAAAAGGATGAACGATCTCCTCCGTTCCGCCAGGGTAAGTCACTCTTTTCATCGCTCTCACACTCACAAACCCATCACACACCCACAGGGCCCTCACTCACTGCCAGTGCAAGAGACATCACCATTCGCTCTCTCACACACACCCTCATTGTCCTCATCTCGTCCATGGGACCACTCACCACCCACACAGGCCAGGCACACTTATCACCTGGCCTGGCAGGAGTCCTGATACACTCTCCCCATCTCTATCCATGCAGGACAAACAGGCTCACAACAGGAGGGAAAGGTCACAGACAGGTGGAGGGATGCTGGAGATCAAAGTTCTGACAGATTTCAAAAACAGAGCCATCCAGCTGACCGGCGATGACCAGGACCGGTCCTGTGCTGACGGTGAGATCGGCGCTGCTCTACCAAGTGAGAATCCAGCAGTGCAACGTCCATCAGACAACCACGCTGTGAGTGATGTGTCCTCTTTCACAGGCCCCTGCCAGGCACTAATTATCTCCCCTGGCTTTCACAGGCACATCTGCCAAACAGCCAACAGGGTCCATGACCCAGGACCTCCAATCAAGCTCTGAAGAAACCTCTAAAAAGGAATCTGAAGGCACCTTCCCTGAAGTCCCATCACCACACTCACCCACACCCTCCCCCAGCGCAGAGACACACACCTCGGTGGGACCTAGCTTCACAGTAGCCTCAGGATCACAATCTGGTGAGCACATCGCACTGTCTGATCCCACAGCAGGTGGGGGGCAGGGACTTCCCAGGTCCCCGGCACTCGGAGGACTGCTGGAGGCCAGAACGTTGCTGAGTCCGAGTCAGGTGACGAGACCCTGGACTCGGTCATGTCACAGTTGCTGCAGCTGCAAAGGCAAGCTCGGGAACATCAGGAAGGGATGTCCGCTGCACTCCTCAGATTGCAAGGCACGATGCACGATGGAGGAGTCTGTCCACCTTCACTCGGAGGTGATAGCGCCGGCATGGCAACGCACGGAGGTCAACACTAGCAGGATGGTGGCTGCCATGGAGACCTTGGTCCAGGACATCACTCCTGCACTGCTGAGCGAGCTTAACTCCATCGCTGATGCCATAGTTGGCCTCCAACAGTGTGTACGCAAGAGGGGTGCGGGGCAGCTCAGTCTCACTCCAGCTACCCTTTCCACTTACAGAGTCAGCCAGGGCCTCTCGGGTGCCCATAGGGAGGAGGATCAGCAGGTGCACACTCCGGGGCCATTCACCTAGGTGACTCCGTGAGTGACCGTCCCATCTGAATCCCCTCTTCCTGTGACCTCTGCAGCTCCAGCTCCACAGGCCGAGGAGGGTGCCACTGCCACAGAGCAGGACCCCAAAAGCAGGCCGGGTCCCTCCAGGTCTCAGCCCTCTAGGGGACGCCCGCCAAAGACATCACGGACAGGGTGGAGCAGTCAGCAGGCTGCCCCCACCTCCACTGTGGAAGTCCAGGGAGCACCAAGCTGTAGCAGCAGGATTAGGAAAGTTAGGTCAAAGTAAATCTTTTAGAGTTAAAACAATTAAACTAAATTAACAACATTTTTTCATTGCTGCTAATGGGCAGGCACCACAGAGATCTCTCATTCTCCCTGTGTGCTCTCAGCACCTTTAAGGTGGGGCTGGCCCCCATCACACCAGCATCTGTGACCAGTGATGCTGTGCACCAGCTCCTGAAGGGCTGAGGTGCTGAAGGCGGACACACCATCAGATGTGTCTGAAGTTTCATGGCTGCGTTTTTAAGATGGCCCTGATCATGGAGCGCAAGCAAGCTGCCCTCAGCCAGACAGGAGTCAGACATTCGCAGAGGCTACGTGAAGATCTATGGAGTGTCCTCACTGCATGTTGTCATCATCGTCCTGCGATCCAGCAACTATTAGGGCCTCCACTGCATCTCCATGACAGGAGCATTCTCACAGAGGGTATTGGTGCTGCCATATAAGCAAGACTGGATACAAACGTTCACAACAGCGATGTGAGGATCTATGGGGACACCTCACTGCATGGCGTCATCATCCTCCACAAATCTAGAAGCTATGAGTGCACCTGCCTCTTCCAGCCAGTGCGAGACCCTCATCCTCATCATCATCACCACTGAGGACCTCTTCACCCTCATCCCTGTCAGCGTCCCCCTCACTAGAGGAGACCTCCAGCTCCTCCATCTCCTCCTCAGCCAGATCATCTCCCCGTTGGAGTGCCAGGTTGTAGAGGGAGCAGCAGATGATGACAATGCATGAAACTCTCTGCAGACTGTATTGCAGGCTCCGCCAGACTGGTCCAGGCACTGGAACCACAAATTCAGCGTCCCGACGGTCTGCCCCACCAAGTTGCGGGCTGTTGCATGAGCCTCATTATAGCGTTGCTCTGCTGCAGTCTGAGGCTGCCGCACGGGTGTCATCAGCCACGGGCTCTGCAGGTAACCATTGTCCCCAAGGAGCCTACCCTGTGGACCCTGGAAGACTGCAGGGATCTGCAAGCTACTCGGGATGTAGGCGTCGTGCATACTTCCTAGGAATCGTGTGCACACCTGCAGGATGCGTTTCTGGTGGTCGCATACCAGCTGCACGTTCAGTGAGTGGAAGCCCTTGTGGATGATGAAGTCCACCAAGTGTAGCAACCGAGACCTGACCGCCGCATGAGTGCAGTCGATCGCACCCAGCACCTGTGGGAATCCCGAGATCAGGGCAAATCCAATGGCCCTTGCATCCTGGCTGTCCCAGTCCTGGGCGAAATGTACAAACTTGTTGCCATGGAGAGGATGGCATCTGTGATCTCATGGATGCATTTGTGGGTGGCGGATTGTGAAATCCCACAGAGGTCACCTGTGGAGCCCTGAAAGGAGCCACTGGCACAGAAATTGAGCGCCATGGTCACTTTCACAGCCATTGGCAGTGGATGCCCTCCATGTCCCCTTGGCGCCAAGCCCTGCAGTAAGTGGCAGATGTGAGCCACCAGGTCCCTAGACATGCACAGCCATCGGCTACACTGGTTCTCAGTCATCTGCAGGAATGACAGGCAGTGTCTATAAACCCTGGATGTCACTCGGTGCCAACCAGCCATGGCTCGCTGTTGCTCCTGGGCAGCGTGTGCAGGAGCACCTTGCCGCCCCTTCTTCATGAGATTGCTGCTCCTGCCTTTGCACAGCCAGGAGCCTCAGTCACTCTCTCTCCAGTCTTCTACACTCTCTGTGGTCCATCAGGCATACAGCTAGGTCACCAGGATCCATGATCCTGACGTGGTCCTTCCATTAGCATGAAAGAGAGGGAGGGACGTGATTATCATGGCTGGACTTAGCACCATTCCTGGCCCTGTGTGACCGCCCCTTAATGCTTCCCAGAGAGTGCTGGTCACCCCTTGGATGGCCAGAGATGAGCACGCTGCATGGCTGCCCTGTCAACCTGTGACATGGTGGACACTGGTCCAAACCGGGATGCTGAGATTGCCAGGGGCTGTGAGCACCTCTAGCGGTGACTGCTACAGGGCCAGCATTGGCAAGGAGATTGTACAACGTGTGCATTCCAACTGCTGCATGGTCCAGTAAAGTGGTGGTGGACTCGAAGTTTGTGCTGGAGGGGGTGGGAGGGGGTAAGGTATGGAGCGCTTGGTGGCCCTTTGGTGCCTCTGCGTTGTGTGTATGGGAGGACAGGCTAGGAGCCCAACCCCAATCATATCCCTGGGGCTGCGGCTGATCTGTGTCAGTTGCAGAGACATGGTCAGTTTATACAGGCGTCCCGAATGTGTGGCCATTCCCCCCACTTCCCCTGCCCCCCACCTCGATTGCCTGTGTGCGGGATACAGCGGCAGGGCAGCACTTGACCCCCTGTCAGCAGTCGCCTCCGAGGCTGGCCAGCACTTATACCCCTGGGCACCATCCCCTCTCACCCCGCCCCCCCCCACCCCCACCACCGCCCCCCACCCGCCTCAACAGTCACCTCCAGTGCCAGGCATCAGTTGCCCCCTGAGGCCTGTAAATAACGGGCGAGCTGCTGCTCGCTCACCTCAGCTCCCCCACAGCGAAGACCGCCAAGTGCACGTTGTCCGTGTGCTGTTGTAAAACACGCATGGCTTTCCCGTTGGTGTGGATGGACATTATGGTGGGGGCTCCAGGAGCCGGGGTGGGGTGCGGTGGGGTGGGGGGGGGAGGTGGAGATGGGCTGTTAATGATATGCTGATGTATCCCAATCAGCTGCCACTGACCGATGGTGGGAAACACGGCTCACTGCCGGCGGCCTGTGTTCACCGGGTTTCCTGCGCACACCCCCCGATCACCCCCTCCGCCCGTCGCCCCCTCCACCCGTCGTTCCCTCCGCCCGTCGCCCCCTCCGCCCGTCGCCCCCTCCACCCAATCACCCTTCCGCCCGTCACCCCCTCCGCCCGTCGCCCCTTCCGCCCGTCGCCCCCTCTGCCCAATCACCCTTCCGCCCGTCGCCCCCTCCGCCCCCCGCCCCCTCCGCCCGTCGCCCCCTCCGCCCGTCGCCCCCCTCCGCCCATCACCCCCTCCGCCCGTCACCCCCTCCGCCCTCTCTGCCCGTCACCCTCTCCGCCCGTCACCCTCTCCGCCCGTCACCCCCCTCCGCCCTTCGCCCCCTCCGCCCTTCGCCCCCTCCGCCCGTCGCCCCCTCCGCCCGTCGCCCCCTCTGCCCGTCGCCCCCTCTGCCCGTCGCCCCCTCTGCCCGTCGCCCCCTCCGCCCGTCACCCTCTCCGCCCGTCACCCCCTCCGCCCGTCACCCCCCTCCACCCTTCACCCCCTCCGCCCTTCACCCCCTCCGCCCGTCACCCCCTTGGCCCAGGGGCTGGGAAAATTCACCCTATGAGGGGCCTGGGTAAGGTGGACAGTAAAGACTTGTTTCCCCTCACTGAGGGGGTCAATATCCCGGGGTGGGGGGGTGGGTTTAAGGTGACTGGGAGAAGGGTTAGAGGGGACATGAGGATAAACCTATTCACCCAGAGGGTGGTGGGTGTCTGGAATTTGCTGAAACGATCAACTCATTAAAAAGGTAAAAACAAAAAAACTGCGGATGCTGGAAATCCAAAACAAAAACAGAATTACCTGTAAAAACTCAGCAGGTCTGGCAGCATCGGCGGAGAAGAAAAGAGTTGACGTTTCGAGTCCTCATGACCCTTTGACAGAAGCACCTGGACCTGGACCTGAAGCGCTGTAACCTGCGAGGCTACAGACCAGGGGCTGGGAACTGGGGTCAAAACGAGCGGCTAAGTTTCTTTTTCCCTCTTTCTGGCCGGCACGGACACGATGGGCTGAACGGCCTCTTTCTGGACCTGCTAACTTTTCTGCGGCTCTATCAGCCGAGGCGCACTGGGATGTCCCGCGGTGGCGACAGGCGCTATATAAATGCAAGCCTTTTCTTCTCTGGTCGACCGGACGGTTCTTGACTCTCTCTCACACGGCGTTCGCCTCTTCCCGGAGTTTCTACAATGAACAATCTAAAGGGCTGACAGAACGGTTTCACCGCGCCCTTCCAGTGATCGACGCCAAGCATCTCAAGCAGACGGGTTTTATTTATTAACGCTGGAACCCGTGTGTTCGCTTTTTGAGTGATTTTTTTTTTCCCGGGAACTCCCCTTCATCTCCCTGGTGGATTTAAATTCAGTTTTGAAAAACCACCCGGGCAGGATGCCTTTTTTTCTCTGTACGGACGGCAGAGTCTCCCACTTCACCAGCCGAAGAATCGGCGGAGACCCCTAACCGACCCCCCCACCCCACCCCACCCCCCCTACTCCCCAACCCCCCCACCCCCACACACAACAGCCCAGCAGCCATTTAACAGTCCGGGTAGTGTTAATCAGGCTGGACACGAAGCTTCAGTCCCTCGCCTCCGAGTGTCGCCGGGCCTGGCCAACTCAGCCGCGGGGCAACCAGAAAACTCTGCCCAAACATTCATGATAATCCATTCTCACAATCGCTGACATTCACCCCCCCTCCCCCCCCAACAAACTACCCCCCCCCCCACCACCACCCCCCCCCCCCCCCCCCCCCAAACCAACCCCCCCCCCCCCCCACCCCAAATCACTACGTGTTTTCTCATATGGAATTTTTCAAACACCTTTCCCCATTAAAACATTGTTTCCCTCCGGCACTCTTTTTTTTTTTTGCTGGTGCGGCTATTCGACCAAGGCAGCTGTGCTAGCCCAAAGTCCAGGTTCACCCTTTCAGAGCTGGTTAATGCTCAGGATCTCCTCGCTCTCTGGACTCAGGGGTGCTGAGCTCAGTTGCAGTGCCTCCTGCCCACCCCCCCCAACAACTGCTGGCCGGGCTGATCGAGTGTAGACAACGGGGATGCATTGAGGCGCCCCTGGTGTACCTAGCGCATTGACAGACCACACAATATCCCTCTGAGAATTGGACTCAAATACCTGCAATACTGTGGCTTGACGGGGAGGCATTTAATGGAGTGTAACTGTATCCTATTGGGTTTAAAACATCATCAAACAGTCAGCTGTTGTAGTATGTCTGACTGGGGACATGGTTCCTGCCTTGGATCAGAGGCAGAATATGATCTGCCAGGGACCCAATTCAATTCCACAGCAAATTTTTGATTTAATTCATTCTCGAAGTACACATGTCACTGGCACCATCTCTAATTGCCCTTGAGAAGGTGGTGGTGAGCTGCCTTCATGAACCGCTGCAGTCCATGTGGGGTAGGTACACCCACAACGCTGTCCAAGTTAGGATGGTGTGTGTGTGAGAGTGTGTGTGTGTGAGTGCGTGTACGTGTGAGCATTTGAGTGCGTATGCATGTGTGTGTGAGTGCGTGTGTGTGAGTGCGTGTGTGCATGTACGTGTGAGCGTTTGAGTGCGTATGTGTGCGTGTGTGAGTGCATATGCGTGTGAGTGCATGCACGTGAGCGTGTGAATGCGTGTGTATGTGTGTGAGTGCGTATGCGTGAGTGCATGCATGAGTGTGAGGCATGTGTGTGTTTGTATGTATATGAGTGTGAGTGAGCGCGCGTGTGCGTGAGCGTGTGTGTGCGAGTGCGTGTGTATATGAGTGTGCGTGTGTGAGAGTGCGTGTGTGTGCGTGTGCGTGCGTGCGTGTGAGTACGTGTGTGAGTGCGTGCGTGAGTGCGTGCGTGCGTGAGTGCGTGTGTGTGTGTGTGAGTGCGAGTGTGTGTGTGAGTGCGAGTGTGTGAGTGCGAGTGTATGTGATTACGAGTGTGTGTGAGAGTGAGTGCGTGTGTGAGAGTGAGTGCAAGTGTGTGTGTGTGTGTGTGTGTGTGTGTCAGATTGTGGGCAGAATCTTCCACCTCTCAGGTGGGCTGTTTGGGAGGGAGAGGGAAACTGTGCACGCGATTGTGTATGTGTGTGAGACTGTGTGCATGAGTGTGTGCATGCGTGTGTGTGCATGTGTGTGAGTGTGTGTGTGAGTGTGTGTTTGAGTGTGTGTTTGAGTGTGTGTTTGAGTGTGTGTTTGAGTGTGTGTTTGAGTGTGTGTTTGAGTGTGTGTTTGAGTGTGTGTGTTTGAGTGTGTGTGTTTGAGTGTGTGTGTTTGAGTGTGTGTCTTTGAGTGTGTGTTTGAGTGTGTGTTTGAGTGTGTGTTTGAGTGTGTGCGTGAGTGTGTGTTTGAGTGTGTGTGCGTGAGTGTATGTGTTTGAGTGTGAGTGAGTGTGTGTTTGAGTGTGTGTGTGTGTTTGAGTGTGTGTGCGTGAGTGTATGTGTTTGAGTGTGCGTGTTTGAGTGTGCGTGTTTGAGTGTGCGTGTTTGAGTGTGCGTGTTTGAGTGTGCGTGTTTGAGTGTGCGTGTTTGAGTGTGCGTGTTTGAGTGTGCGTGTTTGAGTGTGCGTCTTTGAGTGTGCGTCTTTGAGTGTGCGTCTTTGAGTGTGCGTCTTTGAGTGTGCGTCTTTGAGTGTGCGTCTTTGAGTGTGCGTCTTTGAGTGTGCGTCTTTGAGTGTGCGTCTTTGAGTGTGCGTCTTTGAGTGTGTGTGTTTGAGTGTAGGTGAGTGGGTGTGGGTGAGTGGGTGTGTTTGAGTATGTGAGTGAGTGTAAGAGTGAGTGTGTGTGTGTGTGCGTGTGTGAGAGAATGAGTGTGTGTCTGAGTATGAGTGGTGTGTGAGAGTGTGAGTGTGTGTGTGAATGTGAGTGTGTGTGTATCTGAGTGTGAGTGTGAGTGTGTGAGTGTGAGCTGTATCTTCCAGTGGGTGAGCAGGGCTGGGACCCGCTCACCGTGTTGGGAAGTGACTTGGGGATGATGTCGGGCGGGAGTCCCGATATTATTCACATTTTCAGGTGGGTGGGGGCGTGGCTGAGCTGGATGACCTCGCGCTGACCTGTCAGCGGCCTATCGGGGCCTTTAAAAAGTAATTGAAGTCATTAATGGACCTGCCCGTCCAGGGAGACCGGGAGCCCAGGGGGACCTGGGGAAAAGCATAAAAACCTCATCCACGGGCGGGTGAGGTTTCATGAGGGATTTAAAAATCTCTCAATGTTCTAAAATATAAGTTATGGCCATGACCCAACTCAGGTGTCAGTGTCACGTGGGGGGACAGGGCAGCAAAACTTTTCCCCAGCTTTAATTAAAGTTTAACAATGTCCCTCAGGCAGCATTTAGCCTCAGGAAGATGAATGTGCTCTTTCCTGCACACGCGCAAAATAGCAATCTCTCAGCTTAGGGAACCCCCTACCCCCCCCCCACCCCCCCCACCCCCCCACCCCCCCCACCCCCCCCTCCCGCACAGGGAGTGCATGGTGGACGTCATGCTGGGTGGGTCTTAATTGGCTTGTCCACGTAAAATGGCAGCGCACCCCCAACCAGGGGGGCCAATTGGAAGCCCAGCCACCCGCACCCCCCCCCCCCCACCCCCACCACCAAACGGGGAAACTGTTTCCGTGTGTGTGAGAGGTTGAGTGTGATAGAGAGATTGCGCGTGAGAGTGATTGTGTGTGAGTGTGAGAGTGATTGTGTGCGTGTGCATGAGTGATTGTGAGCATGCGTGAGATTGTGTGCGCGTGCGTTTGTGTGTGATTGTGCGCGTGCGCGTGCAATTGTGTGCGTGCGTGTGATTGTGTGTGCGTGATTGTGTGTGCGTGATTGTGTGTGCGTGATTGTGTGTGCGTGATTGTGTGCGTGTGATTGTGCGCGTGTGATTGTGCGTGTATGATTGTGCGTGTGTGATTGTGCGTGTGCGCGATTGTGCGTGTGCGCGATTGTGCGTGTGCGTGCAATTGTGTGTTTGTGCGTGTGTGTGTGTGTGTTTGTGCGCGATTGTGCATGTGCATGCAATTGTGTGTGTGCGTGTGTGCGTGTGCGTGTGCGTGTGTGCATGTGCGTGTGTGATTGTGCGTGTGTGATTGTGCGTGTGTGATTGTGCGTGTGTGATTGTGCGTGTGTGATTGTGCGCGTGTGATTGTGCGCGTGTGATTGTGCGCGTGTGATTGTGCGCGTGTGATTGTGCGTGTGATTATGCGTGTGTGCGCGATTGTGCGTGTGCATGATTGTGCGTGTGCGCGATTGTGCGTGTGCGTGCAACTGTGTGTTTGTGCGTGTGTTTGTGCGTGTGTGTGTGTTTGTGCGTGTGCGCGATTGTGTGTGTGCGTACAATTGTGTGTTTGTGCGTGTGTGTTTGTGCGTGTGTGTGTGTTTGTGCGTGTGTGTTTGTGCGTGTGTTTGTGTGTGCGTGTTTGTGTGTGTGCGTGTTTGTGCGTGCGTGTGCGTGTGTGTTTGTGCGTGTGTTTGTGCGTGCGTGTTTGTGCGTGTGTGTGTTTGTGCGTGCGTGTGAGTGAGTGTGAGTTATTGTGTGTGTATGAGTGATTGTGTGTGTATGAGTGATTGTGTGTGTATGAGTGATTGTGTGTGTGTGTGAGTATGCGTCAGTGAGAGTGTGAGGGAGTGATTGTGTGCGTGTGAGTGATTGTGTGTGTGTGCAAGTGAGTGATTGTGTGTGTGTGAGAGTGAGCATGTGAGTGAGTGAGTGTGTGTGTGAGTGAATGAGTGTGTGTGAGTGAGTGAGTGTGAGTGAGTGTGTGAGTCAGTGTGTGAGTGAGTAGTGAGTGAGTGAGAGTGAAAGTGAGTGATTGTGTATGTGTGTGTGAGAGTGAGTGAGTGATTGTGTATGTGTGTGTGAGAGTGAGTGAGTGATTGTGTATGTGTGTGTGAGAGTGAGTTGTGTGTGTGAGTGAGTGATTGTGTATGTGTGAGTGAGAGTGATTGTGTATATGTGTGTGTGTGTAAGTGACAGTGAGTGAGTTGTGTGTGTGAGTGAGTGAGAGTGATTGTGTATGTGTGTGTGTATGTAAGTGAGAGTGAGTGAGTGAGTGATGCTCAGCAGCGATCTTGGAGAGGCTGGTGCTCCTGTGCATTCTTCTGGAGAGTGGAAACCTGGAAATCATAGGTTTGGGAGATGCTGTCAAAGAAACTTTGGTGAGATGCAGACCAGTGGGATGAAAGGTTACGAGGGACTTTCATAAATGAATTTGGCCTGCCTCAAGCAGAGCTAGGCTCAGAGCCTAAACACAATTGGCCATCAGTTCCGTTATTAGCTCCACTTAGAACAGGGGTCAGCAACCTTCCCCTAAAGCTTTTTCAAAGGTTTTTTAAAAGAGCCTTTTTAAAGAAAAAAATGACTGAAATCAAAACGAATGCAAGCTACTGAAAATCAGGCATTTCTAAAAGCAAATACATGGCTAAGTAGCGAATGTCCCTGGTAAAATGCAGAATTTTCACATACGATTAAAAAGTGTCATATGAATCAATAGAAAAAAAATCCGAACTCAGAATAGGCCTAACTCTGCACATTTTCCTTTATTTTTTGCTTTGTATCTTCGGTAGGTGTATGTTCAGCTGCTCAAGTCAGCCTTGCATCCCCACAATAATAGGAATGTGGATGGCACAGTCCAAATGGAAAAGGTTGGGAGCTGCATGCGAGAGGTGGAGGAGCCGGGGTTACTGATGCCCAACTCAGAAGGATGAGGGTGGCAGGTGCAGCACTGCCTCCAGTCTGCACACCACCCCAGCTGGGGCCTACACCTCACCCACCACGGGATCAAAACCCCGGAACTCCCTCCCTAACAGCACGGTGGGTGTACCTACACCACAGGGACTGCAGCGGCTCAAGAAGGCAGCTCACCATCACCTTCTCAAGGGCCAATTAAGGATGGGCAATAAATGCCAGCCTTGCCAATTGTGAATAAAGCCCTTGGCTGAGCAGCACTCACGTGTGTAATGGTTGTTTTTTCATTCATTCACGGGATGTGGGCATCACTGGCTGGGCCAGCATTTATTGCCCATCCCTAGTTGCCCTTGAGAAGGTGGTGGTGAGCTGCCTTCTTGAACCGCTGCAGTCCCTGTGGTGTAGGAACATCCACCGTGCTGTTAGGGAGGGAGCTCCAGGATTTTGACCCAGCGACAGTGAAGGAACGGCCAATATATTTCCAAGTCAGGATGGTGAGGGACTAGGAGGGGAACTTCCAGGTGGTGGTGTTCCCATGTGTCTGCTGCTCTTGTCCTTCTAGATGGTAGTGGTCGTGGGTTTGGAAGGTGCTGTCTAAGGAGCCTAGGTGAATTCCTGCAGTGCATCTTGTAGATGGTACACACACTGCTGCTACTGTGTGTCGGTGGTGGAGGGAGTGAATGTTTGTGGATGGGGTGCTGATCAAGCGGGCTGCTTTGTCCTGGATGGTGTTGAGCTTCTTGAGTGTTGTGGGAGCTGCATTCATCCAGGCAAGTGGGGAGTATTCCATCACACTCCTGACTTGTGCCTTGTAGATGGTGGACAGGCTTTGGGGAGTCAGGAGGAGAGTTACTCGCCGCAGAATTCCCAGCCCCTGACCTGGTTTACCTTTTGTTGTGGCTCCTACATCTAGTTAAGGCCTAAAGGCTGTGTGGACGGGACTAACTCTTACCTTGTCCAGCTCCACTGCACACACACAGATGAGACTGAGTCAAACTGCCTCATCTCTGGGCTGGGTGTTACTGAGAGCTATAAGAAGGTTGAAGAGAATGTCGTCTCCTTGCATCTCGGTGTACAAACACATGCACGTCCAATGAGTCATTATTCAAATCAACCCAGGCACAAATCAGTCACAAGCTGAAAATAACTCAAGTCATGAGGTCACCTTGACATCAGGAGCAACACATTACGTCAGTCACAAACACAGACAGATAAAAAAAAAAACAGTCTCCACAGGTTTACCAAAAATCCAAACAAATATCCCGGAATCTCCAAGGATGAAAGTATAATCTTCGAGGATGAGCAGGTCTCTTGTGGGAAAAATCCTGGGAAAATTTACCCTCCCCCCCCCCCAAAAAAGGACATCTTCATTGGATGGCTGGCCGGAGATGGAGGGGTTGTTTGATCGGGACGGGAATATGTCCAACCAGAACTGGTGGCCCGACCCCTGTGCACAAAAGGCAGCTGTAGACAGATTCCCATCTTCAGTGAGTCCGGCCATTAGCAGGGCCAGAAACACCGTCTCTTCACTTGGTTCCCTGAAGGCGCTGAGTCTTCATGGGTGAGCCCCCGGGGGTTGGTCAGGCTGGGCTGAATGGCCTCCTTCTGTGCTCTGTCGGTCTGAGCATTGACTGCCCCCAAAGCAGTGTTGCAAACGGGAATAAGATGGGCAAATGGACAAAGGGCTCTTGGAGGGACCGAGGCTGGGAGGGGAACCGAAGACTTGGCTGAGACACTAGGGTCTTGAGGTGGCTCTGAAAGGGGGTGGGGGGGGGCGGGGGGGAGAGAAGTGGGGAGGTCTAATGAGGGATTTCTAGCTGCTACGGAGCTTGGGGAGCCTATAGCTCTCCATTGGTCGAGGTGTTGCCATGGAGAAAGCAATCAGTCGACCTGCCAACCAATCATCACCCTTTTCTCCAGCAATATGAATTGTTGTGATTGTCTGAAATTTGGAATTCTTGTGTTTGTCCTGATGTGTATAAGATGAAAAACTTTGTCTCTCTTTCCAGCAAGATTCAAGTTCCAGAGAGTTGCGGGGTGGACAGAAGGAAAGGGAGAGAGAGAACTGCGAGGTGTTGACGGTCAGATGATCTGTCTTAGCCTTTCTTGGTTGTAGACAGATATTGGACAGGGCGCTGGAGACAGCTCCCCAGCTTTTCTGCAATGGGACCGGAGGTCAGGTCCAGTCTGGCGTGGAGGAGAGAGCTGACCCCCCCACCTAACAAGGGTGGGTGTTCTGAAGGTCAAAAGCAAAAGGTCCTGGCAATTCAGGGAGTGAGATACAAGGCTGTCAGCTGGGTCTCTGTATCCCTCAACCAAGGCTAAGACAGATCATCTGACCATCAACACCTCGCAGTTCTCTCTCTCCCTTTCTTTCTGTCCATCCGCAACTCTCTGGAACTTGAATCTTGCTGGAAAGAGAGACAAAGTTTTTCATCTTGCACACATCAGGACAGACACAAGAGTTCCAAATTTCAGACAATCACAACAATTCATACTGCAGTAGAAAAGGGAGCCGATTGGTGGGCAGGTCGACTCTGATTGGTCGTGGTGTTGCTGTGGAGAAAGCAATGGAGAGCTATAGGCTCCCCAAGCTCTGTAGCAACTGGAATTCCCTCCTTAGACCTCCCCCACTTCTCTCCTCCTCCTTTCAGAGTCACCCTCAAAACTCTTGTTTCTTGACCGAGTCATTGGTTCCCCTCCCAGCCTCGCTCCCTCGAAGGCCCTTTGTCCATTTGCCCATCTTATTCCCGTTTGCAACACTGCCTTGGGGCAGTCAATGCTCAGACCGACAGAGCACAGAAGGAGGCCATTCAGCCCAGGAGGAGCAGGTTACACAGGTTGGATGGGACAAGGCTGCAGAGGGGGTTTTGAAGACATGGATTTATAACTTAATCGTTTTGGAAAGGGGGCAGGGTGGAGGATAGTGAGAATGAGGGTGATAGGCAGGCGACACGCTGTGAAGGGTGAGGGGGTGGGAGAGAAAGCAAAGATGTGGATTTTAGTGACACAGACATGGAACCGGACAACATTCCACAGTTGGAAAGGGACAGCCTTGGCCACAGGTAGGACTTGGGGTTTGAAGTCCAGGTCGAGGGAGAATAGCATGGATAGGCAGTTCGACTACGGGGGGCTTCGCAGCTGTTCCCAACAGCCAAGCGTTTTGGCCAAGGCCGCAGGATAAGCGTCGGGAAATGAGGGTCGATTCTCCCTCCCCATCCCAAGGGTTCTAACGCCAAGTGTGGAAATTGAGAGGAGAGCGGAGAGCTGGGCAGAGGCAAGCTGCTCCCTCCCTCCCCTGAGAGGTCACGTCAGATGGCGCATCCCTCTTTGCCAAGTGGTAGGTTTGCTCGGCCCGGTTATAATGCAGCTTTTTCCCTTTTTAAATACCATTACCATAAACGTACCAGCCCGGAATCTGGATTGACAATGCCATTTCGCAGCGGCAAACTAGCCTATGTCACCTTATCGGAAGATCAGGAGGCCCGGACGTTAGTCAATGTCGGAGCTGGGTTTGGCTGACTTGGGGGAAGGCGGTTGGAGGGGTGGGGGGGGGGGGTGGGGGTCCGAACCCCAGATGCCAACTCGGGTGAAACGCTGGCAGGGCCTAGAGTGAAGGCTGTGCCAGTGCGGGCCCTGGGTGGAGGCCGAAGGTGGAAGAACAGAGGGCCATGGGAACAAAGTGCTCCCAAAGCCATGTCGGCCAAGCTTAAATTGATTGGGCCTAGAGAGGGGAGGTCATGAACCTCCGCCCCTGACCCTTGACCCCTGCTACCACCACTCCCTCCACCTCCCCCCCTGCCCCGACTGCGTGTGCTGGCTCGGCCTCTCCCTCTGTCACCGAGTAATGGAGGGCAGGATGGACTTATAGGAAGGGGGCTCAGGTTGACTCCTCAGCTGGTGGTCAGCTTTCAGGCCGTTGCTCTGGCAAGGGCCCACCGGGTGCAGGACCGTCTCCTCGTCCCGCTCCTCACCCTCGGCCCGGGGGGAGGTCGAATATCTGGGCGAGGCCGTGGATTCCCGCCGCCTTGTGGAACACCTGGACGAGGAGAAGCATCATGGCGAGGCCGCACAGGAGGTAAACTGCGGGAGATAAAGACAAACCGTCATTCGCCGGCTCAGAGACCGGCCCACCCAATGAGATCGGCCTTGGCTGCACAGAGGCAGGCCATTCGGCCCCATGCTAACGCTCCATGCACGCCCCTCGGGGTGGGGGATGGGGGGGTGGGGAGATGGTGGCACAGCGGAAACTTCACCGGTCCAATAATCCAGGGGCACAGGCTAATTCTCAGGGGGCACAGGTTCAAACCAGGGCAGCTGGTGGAACTTAACTTCAATCAATAAAATCTGGGATACGAATCTAGTCTCGGAGATGGTGACCATCAAACTCTCATCGATTGTCGTTAAAAACCCATCTGGTTCACTGATGCCTCTTTAGGGAAGGGGGAGAGGGGGAGCAAGAAATCGCATCCTTACCCGGTCTGGCCTACATGTGACTCCAGACCCACAGCAATGGGGTTGACTCTTAACTGCCCCTCTGAAATGGCCCAGCAAATCTCTCAGTTCAAGGGCAATTAGGGATGGGGCAACAAATGCTGGTCTT